>SKCR01052152.1:0-122337 GCA_019454045.1 Zanthoxylum bungeanum | reverse complement strand
TTCTGTATGGATTCTGCGTTACTCTGAATTTGTGCATCAAATCGAGCTCCCTGTTCTTTGAACATGTGAATCAATTGATCTTCCTCAGATGGTTCTGGTTGTTGGTAAATATCAAAGGTAGATGGTGGATAAGATGGAAAATGTGGCTTTGTGAAATGTGATGGCTCATCATACCATGAAGGATTCTGATAGTTCTGCCACCCTGAATTGTAGTTGTACTCGCAATAATCGCTTGGGTAGTTACCATTACATATGTCACATCTCCACATTGAGTTCTGTTGAGCAAATGTAGTATTACTTGGTTCTGACATCCAATGATAGTCATTGGGCTGTACAACAGGCCTCAGAAAACCGGACTGTTGCTCCCAGATTTGGGGTGTATCTTCTTGTAACGCTCGTAATCTCTCAATCTCCCAGTAGTGTTCCATTGTTCAACCACCTGAAAACAAAAGAAAGAAATAAAAATTACAAATAAAAATAAAGAAAATTAGATACAAGTAAATTAGATAGTTTCAAAATTAACAACTCAAGAAATATAAGTCCCCGGCAACGGCGCCAAAAACTTGACCGGTGCAAACACACGCGTATAACGCAAGCGCACGTATCGTTCAAGTAGTATAAAAATATCGATCCCACGAGGACTTAATTCATACTGTTGTTATTAATTATTGAATCTATTTATTTACAGGTATCTAATTATAGGGAGAAGGGAATTGATTGCTTTTGGTTGGTTGAATGTGGTTTTGCAAAAATAAAATAAAAACAGACTTAAAAGAAAATACTAAGGAAAATAAAATAAAAGACTCAAAGATCTAGGGTCGTGACTCCACACAATATTATTAGAAGATGAATTGATTCTCTTATTTATGTGTAATAAATTAATTTGCTAACCTGGAACACAAAAATATGCAAAAGCCTCTGTCGATGGTCAGACGCAAATACCCAGTATAACCCAATTGAACCATATGTCTATGTCAACCACATTACCTGGATTCATTAAGTTTAAGTTCCAATTACGGCTACCCCCGCCCGATAGGTATATTCCTATCCTGTAAGGAAATCTATTAAAGGGTTATCTATCCTCAAGGAAGATCGTGGGCTATTGAATCTAAGGCTGAAACCTAAAATCCCTATGTCTAGTTCATTTTAGATTTACCCCATCAATCTTATTAATTGCCAGTTAACAAAACGCATTAAGCTTAAGATTCAATAAACAAACTAAAGAACTACCCATAAAAAGAAAATCAATTATTAAGTGTGTGTATTGTGTTTCATCACTTCCCTAGAATAAAAATAAAATACTGGGGGTTGTGGATCCACTTTTACTATTTATAATTTAGATATCTCCCTTAATATAATACAAAAATTAAACATGATATTACCGACCATCCATAAAGGCGGTATTCCTTATTAAGTCAAATTAAGTCCGACCAGCCATAAAGGCGGTAATAGTATTTGAACATAAACCAGCCATATAGGCGGTAATTACCTGTCACCTAAAGACCAACCATATAGGCGGTGCCATATTATGTCAAATAAATAAAACCAGCCATTAAGGCGGTAATCTTTTATATTTTGAATTATAATTTCCATATTATATTTAAGGGAGATTAATCTAAATTAAAATAATAAAAGTTTCACCTTATCCCCAGCAGAAAATTAACTACAAAACATTAAAGAAAGGTAGAAGAAGAATTACTTCTATTACTGAAAATTAAAATAAATAAATTAAAAATATTATTTATATATACAAAAATAGATGCTTCCTATAAAATCAGAGAGAATTCTCCAAGGAAAGCATGAAGAAAAATGAATCAGGTGGCCTCCTTTTATAGGCATATTTTAGTCCAGCGTCACGACGCTGAAAATGCACTAGCGTCGCGACGCTGGCAACAGTCCACGCGGGTTGACCACGCGTCTGTCGGCAGCAATAATTGAGCCACGTGTCACGCTCTGGTTGGCTGGCGATGCGGTCCAATGAAATCCTGCCACGTGTCAGCTTGTGCTTGGGTGGAAATTCGGTCTAATAGAATGGTGACACGTGGCGTGCTCTGATTCATCGATTATTCGGTCCAATAGGAAGAGGACACGTGGCTGACGGCGCACGTTAGCAGAACCGTTGTGATGGTGACACGTGGCATGGCGCACGTTAGCATGATCGGCGCACGTTAGCAAATTTTGACCAATCAGATTTTGACACGTGTAAAACGGCGCACGTTAGCAGGTCCGGCGCAGGCTGGGAGTCGCGACGCGCAAGACTTAAGCGTCGCGACGCTCCAAAGACCAAAATATTCCAGTTGACGCATTTTTGTCCGTTTTTGCCCCAAATTGCCTCCAGTACTTTCCAAACTTTATTTATCTGCAAAATAACAACAAAACACATCAAAACGTTTATAAAAATCGAGAAACTATACGAAATATTAGGTCAAATGAGTGAGAAAAAGTGATATAAATACCACTCATCAATACACTCCTTAATTTCTTTATCAGAACTAAGGATTAAATTCTTAAAGTATGATATTGAAATTGAAGGATATTCAAAGATTAGATCTTAGAAGTACTTTTAAAATTGCAATAATAATTCTTGGAGAATTAATGACTATTCTCAAGGAGACAAAGTCAAAGTTTGCAATTAGGCAAATAGTACAAGACATATCTTACTTCAATATTCTAGAAACCCGAGGCTTGGCCAAAGGCTACCGGAATATTGAAAATGGCAAAGGCAAAATCATTATTATCTTCTAGGAAGATAAAAGGACTTATCCCAAGAAGGAATAGAAGACGAGCAAAGCTCTGACTTAAAAAATGATTGTCATAATTATGTTCACTACTAGTATTAAAATTGGATTTTAAATACTTAGTGTGGTACATAAAATATATATATTGATGTTCAGAATATGTTTTGAACATGATACAGACTTCGATTGAGATTTATCTTCGAATTGGAAACATGACGAAAGTCGCTGTTTTAACCATAGATAGCCAAATTTAGGAACTACCTTTGGGTATTTACCTAAATTTGGAAACTGTTATAATGTAACTAGTTTGACTAGAAACATTATCTCTATATCAGTGTTTAACCCGCAGCGGGTGAACCTTTATATTCTAGAACACTAAAGTGTTTCATTATATAAAGATGATATTGAGATAAACACATTAGATGTGAATAACAAAATTTATATTTTGAATATAAATAAAATCTCAAATATATAACATGACAAATAAATAGCTCAAACTGATTTGATCAGTTAAGAAACTTAAATGTGGCATAGTTGTCAAGGACACTATTAAACAAGAATCGTATATCCACACTTTCGAAGAGTGGGTACTATGACTGATTTGATTTCATTCAAATAAAGTCTACGAATCTAGTTTATTGGACAAAATGCCTAAAACACTATTTACTTGGTAAAAGTGCCAATGCCACCAATCTGATAGCCCTAGTTCATAGTGAAGCAAGTGGGCCCATGTCTAGCTAGGCTAGATATGGATATGAATATTTCGTGACCTATACGGATGTGGCATCGCGTTATGGTTATGTGTTTCTTTTGAAACACAAATCGGAAACTTTCACAGTTTCGACACGAAATAGACAAACAGATCGGCTAAAGTATTAAACCGTCACGGTAAGACCGTAATGGAAAATAATTAAGCAATAAGTTTCTCGTATACTTGAAAGAGTATAGTATTCTTTCAAATGAGGACTCCTCACGGAACACGTTAGTTTGACGGTGTGTCCGAACAGGATTAACCGAATTTTGTTAGACACGATAAGGTTAATCACGAGTCGCTCTGAGCTACCATTTCCTTCAACGGATAAGCTTTAACCAGTGCATAACTTATTTTGAATAAGGTTCCATAAAATGTCTGTTTGACAGATAAACATATTAGATATGAACGGGAAAAGAAACCGGGTTTCACATTCCTGTTAGATTTGGGATGTTAGGCGTACGTTTGGATGATACCAAACAAGAACCCAAATTGGATAAGTGCCAAATGTAGGTTATCCTAGGGATACCATAAGTATTGTACTTATACATCTCACTAGAGAACAATTAGATTGTTGCTCACCATGCGGTTTTCCTAAGAGGAATACCGATATGCAGTGGTAAGTGGGAGGATAGTAAAACTCGATGAAAATCGGAGTAATACTATTCAAAGGCACCGAATCCTTAATGGAACACAAATAGTTCATCAATGATGAAACTATTACTATTAATCTTTGAATACACAAGAACCGCGTAAGTCGGAGAGAGTCAGAAAATAACTTGGGGTATGGGTTTCTGTTCTCACCTCATAAAGATGTCTATCTTATTGAGGGATACCAACTGACTACGTATGTGGAAGTGATACAAGGTATCGACTCCCTAATATGGCAAAGTGCCATATAATCCGAAATGGATTCCATGTAAATCAACAAGTTTGGATACTAGTTGATGTACCGCAAGGCATTATGCCTAATGGTACTATAAGTCTTCAAGGAAGACGTACATGGATGGCAACATACCAACGTACTAAGCTAGGCTTGTAGCGGAAAGGTATCGTTACCAACATTATGTTGATTACGATTCAACATTTTACCTGTTGCCACGGTAAATCCATTTGGATAATGCTTGTTATTCGATCCATGTTTGGATTGAAGCAAGCATAGGTTCTTGGAACTATCGTTTTGATGTAATCATAATGATTTATGATTTAATTCAAAACGAAAAGATTCTTATGTATATAAGAGGGTTAGTGGGAGCGCACTGACAATGGATTTCTTATAAAATAATGATAATAATATAAGTCATTTCATGGAAATGATATTCCCATAAAATAACTATCGGCGAAAGCTTGGCTTTCGAAATACTCTCCGAGAAACCGTACATTAAAAAAAAATTGTACGCGACCTGGTGTCTCATACGCTTTGAGAATATGGATTCACAACAGTCGAATCTCAGTGATAGTCACTGGATTGATGTTAAGAACATCCGTTAGTATCTTAGAGAACTAATGATGCTGTCTTAGTCTATGGAGAATGAGAACTTGAAGTGACTAGGATCACTGTAGCAAGTTCCCTATAACCGATAAAGACGACTAAAAGTCGCAAACGGTACTATACAGTTTGAATAACGGTACAGTGAGCTGGAAATCTTCCAAACAGGATACTGTTACCGAATAAACAACAAATGCGGGTTAATTGCAGCAGCTGAGGCAGCAATAGAAGCCATCTGGGTCAATAACAAATCTAATTGGATTAGATATAGTTCTGTTAGCAGCTGAGCTAGGCGTCAGCACATGCTAAAGAATTAATGGTCTCATCAATGATCCAGATACATACTTCGACCATTCATCTGATTCGTTCGGATCAAACATCATAGCGATATGATGATCGAATAAATTGCATTAGATGATAATCATATAAATCCGCCGACGAAAGCCTTTTCTCAGCAGTTTGAGCCAACCGTACATAGTTCGGGTGTCAAGCACTCGAGTGACTGGCTATAGGCCAAATGGGAGATTGTTGGACAATTATGACCCATAGCGTCACTATTTGTACAGATCATTGTGTTGTTGTACAAATTAACTATGTGACAAAGGAAATTGCACTCTTATCATTTGTGATTAGATCACCTAGATATATAAATGATGAGAGGTCCCTATGATTTGTTCCTGGACGGAGAATGATATGAGACAGTATCAGTCCACGAAGGATAAATCATTAAATATCCCTAGTCAGAGTATTATCGAGATTGGACATCGATAAATACGTAAAAGACTAGTATTACACTTGTGCGCGTTTGTGAGGGCACAACGACATAGTTCTCATATATTTGGGTATAGGATACTCATGCAAGTGTAATATGAGGTTGTGTTTTACCGATTGTACGGGAAACAGCTTCGCTCTGGATTGACCCCCTCGGAATTCCATTGGTAGTATGACTATGTGTCTATGGAAGTCCGAAACCAGGGTAGGTGTATTTGGTCTTAACCTGAGACTTGCACCGCTAATACTTACGACAATCGATATACTTTAGTTGAGGTCGTCCAGGGCTTTAACCGGTTCTGTGTACGCCAATTCTGGGTATATTGAGAATCGTAGTGTGTTGGGAGTGATGTCAAGACGGAAGTATCACTCCAGTCATAGTGGAGATGATGATCACGTAGGATACAGAAACTTGATCTCTTAAATGCTCGAGCTATCGGGATATTATGACTAGGTCATGTTTATCCGATTATAGAGACTAGTTTCCAGACATCCGATAAGTGCTTCGTACGGGACAGACACAATTCCAGCCCCAGGCCTAGCACGTGACCATCCGATACTGGACATAAATACGCAATACTTCGGTATACTACGCTTGATATAGATCTAATATTCCTATAAGGATATTTCTGGAGAATTGGGTAGGCATGGCGCTTTGCTAGAAGCCAACCTTGTCTTGTAAATCGGTATAAACGTAGTACGAGGTACTTACGTGTTCGGATAGTCCGACGGTCGTATTTACTGCCAACATATCCGGGGATCTCATGGGTCGCTTCCCGAAGATTCACCGATGATGTATGACTCGCACTATAATTAATCTGGGATTAATTCGATGAGAGAGAAAATTAATCTGGGATTACGGAGATATTTTATCTAGGATAAAATATAATAAAAGAGAGAGAACGATTAATTTGGAATTAATCGGGTAAAATAATATATTCGATATATTATGCGAAATTGGATTTCGACGCGGAATTGAAATTAGATTTTAATTCGGGCGAACGAATTAATTTAGAATTAATTCGTTAGCGACATGAATAGTGATTTCGCCAGGCGTAATCATTTAATTACGTCGCGACGGAAAATTCGTTAATTTGGAATTAGCAAACCCGAGCCTGAGAGTGATTGTGAGCGCATTCACATTTCGAATTCGAGCGCGGCAAGCAAGTCACATCAAGCGTCAAATCGCTAGTCGCATCAATTGTCAAATCACTTGTCACTTTGAGTGATGTGACATGACATGTTGTCACTTTGAATGATGTGACATGACATGTTGTCACTTTATTAAAGTGATGTGATATGATGGAAAGCTTTATTGCTTTTGCTTTTTGACTTTTGAATTAAAGTAATATATATATATATATATATATATATATATATATATATATTATTTAATTTACTTGGTAAATGGAATAAAGCATATATATATATAAGCTTTTTCTCTCTCTTTGGTTGGTGTAGTTCACGGTTTTGTGAACCAAATTTTTCCCTCCATTCTCTTCTTCTTCTCCTCTCGGCTTGGAGCCATTTCGTATCTTCAAAGTTTGGTTTGATCGAACAAAGGAAGAAAATAGAGTGCTAGCACACCTTGGGTTATACAAAGGTGATATGGAAGTGTTATTGTGAGCTTGGAATCCCTTTTTAGAGCTTGAAGCTTTGAGCTTCCATGGTGTTCATCAATGGCCGATTCTTGGACCATCAAGGAGCAGCAAAACCGAGCCACTCACTGCCTTGGAGAGCCATTGCCGTGACTTTTGATGAAGCTTGAAGGCTTGTGTTCCTTGAAGCATCCAAACCAATCATTGTGAGTATGTTTTCCGCCTTACTTCTTTGATGTATTCATGCATTTTTCATGCTTATTTGATGGATCTTGGGACCTAATTAGAAACCAACATTTCATTCCATTGAATGGTCATTTCTCAAGATCCAAGATTGACATTGGTTTGTTGGCCAAATTCAAGATCAATGTCCATCGCAGATGTGTTTGAACCATGAAAGTTTTGTTCCATATCGCATGTCTTGGGCAAGTTGTGATTTGTTGGCCAAAGTCAAGGTCATTTCTTGTTCATCGACATGGATTACGAAGCTTTCCAAAGTCAATGGGTCCCGCTTAACTGGAATCATTAAGCTTGTTGAGCCAAAGCCAAGGCTTAGTTGATTAAGAGAGAAAATGTTCGGAAAATATATTGGCATATATGTTGTATATATGTTTCGGACTTGGAGGTCCACCTACCGGATCTAGGAATTCGATGAGATCCAATTGATCTTAGAGATCTACCTAGTTAAATATCATACAGCTTGTTGGCCAAAGTCAATGTTGCGTGTTATTTAACAGGATCCTAGCCCACTAGGAAACTAGGTTTCCTGAGTACTCAACAGAGGGTTAGAGGCTCGCCGAAAAATAGTGGGAGGCTAGTATTGAATTTGCAATTTCATTCAAATACTTGCCAAATACGCGCTTTCAAATTATTTCATCATTTTATGTATTTATTAGTTGGACTAATATTTTATTATTTTCTTGTATCAGTTGGACTGTACCCAAAAATCGTTAATTGAATAGTTAGACTATTGCAATTAAGATGGCTGGAAAGATTAGGGTTAGAGACATTATCATGGGAAAAAATGTCTTTAATGGTGCGAACTTTCCTGACCCGGATATGAACCTTATGATTGTCCTGGGGCTGAGAGAATGCTCTATACGATAGAGAGACCTCTTGGGCCTAAGCCTAGAAATGAGCAGCCGCTTGAGCTTTGGAAGACTCATAGCGATGGCAACTCAACTGCTCAATCTGTCATGCTCGCTGCAATGACCCCTCAATTTCGTCGCCAGAACAAGGGATTGGATCCCTATACTATAATGGCAAAATTGAAGGACTTCATCGATCTAACCTTAGATCGCAAAGGTATGAATTACAGACGAAGCTCTTTCGCTCTCGAATGTCAGAAGGTACATCTGTCAAGCACCATATGTCGCAGATGATTGCTAACATCGAACAGCTGGGTTAGCTAGGCATAACCTTTGAGGCTGAGACTTCTATAGATTTGATCTTGCAGTCTCTTCCTGACAGCTGGAGCGGGTTCATCATGAACTACAATATGATGAACCAATACCATACTCTTGGAGAGTTGATGGCAATGCTGCGTGAAGCAGAAAAAGAGCTATTGAATGGAAAAAAGTGCGAGGCGCACTTCACTTCAACATCTCAGTTTGCTAAGGCTTGGCCAAAGACTACTAGAGGTGTAAAGAAGAAGAAGAATAAGAAGGGCAATGCCAAATCGTCAAAGTCTTCTGGGAAGGCAAATGACAAATCCAAAGATGTATGTCTGTAGTGTGGCAAACGGGGTCACTGGAAGCGTGACTGCCGTGAGTACAAGGCGCACATGAAGGAAATCAAAGCGGGCAAGGCACCGGCTTCATGTATGTTTGTTATAGAAATAAACATGTCTACTTCTAGTTTTAAAAATTGGATTTTTGATTCTGGTTGTGGTACTCATATATGTACTGATGTGCATGATCTGCAGATTAGTAGGAGACTGGCCTCAGGAGAGATTGACCTCCGAGTTGGAAATGGGACTAGAGTCGCTGTTTTGGCTGTAGGGACTTATATTTTGGAACTGCCATCGAGGCATGTACTAAACTTATCAGACTTTTATTATGTACCTAGTTTGACTAGGAATATTATTTCTGTATCTTGTTTAGCCCAATGTGGGTATACTTTTGTATTTAGAAACACTGGGTATTTTATGTATAAAAATGATATTGAGATATGCAGTGCTAATGTGTATAATGGTCTTTATATTTTGAATATAAATCAATCTCAAACATATAATGTAACAAACAAAAGGCTTAAATTAAGTAACAAAGATGAAACTTATATGTGGCATTGTCGTCCGGGACACATTAACAAGACTCACATATCCACACTTTCGAAGAGTGGGTACTTGGACGGATTTGATCCAAATTCATATGACGTCTGTGAATCTTATTTATTAGGCAAAATTCCTAAAACACCTTTTAACGGTAAAGGTGCACGTGCCACCGAACTGTTAGCCCTCGTTCATAATGACCTATGTGGGCCCATGTCTAGCCAGGCTAGAGGTGGATATGAATACTTTGTAACCTTTATGGATGATGCATCGCGTTATGGTATGTGTATCTTATGAGACACAAGTCGGAAACTTTTGAGAAATTCAAAGAGTTTCGACATGAAGTAGAAAAACAGACCGGCAAAAGTATTAAAACATTATGGTCGGACCGTGGTGGAGAATACTTGAGTAATGAGTTTCTCGATTACTTGGAAGAGTATGGTATTCTTTCACAGTGGACTCCTCCCGGAACACCGTAATTAAACGGTGTGTCCGAACGGAGAAATCAAACTTTGTTGGACATGGTAAGGTCGATGATGAGTCGCACTGAGCTACCTATTTCCTTCTGGGGATATGCATTGAACAGTGCAATACTTATTTTGAATAAGGTTCCGTCAAAGTCTGTTCAACAGACTCCGTATGAAATATGGACAAGAAAGAAACCGGGTTTCTCATTCATGAAGATTTGGGGTTGCTGGGCATACGTTAAACGTTTGGATGGTACCAAACTTGAACCCAAATCAGATAAGTGTCTATTTGTAGGTTATCCTAGGGAAACCAAAGGATATTACTTCTACAACCCACAAGAAACAAAGTATTTGTTGCTCTACATGCAGTTTTCCTTGAGAAGGAATTCCTAAATGCAGTGGTTAGTGGGAGGAAAGTATAACTCGATGAAAATTAGAGTGATACTGTTCCTGGCACCGATTCCTTAATGGAACATGAACAGTTCATCAGGGATGAGACTGTACCACAATCTTCGAATACACAAGAACCGCCTAGGTCAGAGAGAGTGGGAAAAAAACCTGAGAGGTATGGGTTTCTGATCTCACCTCATGTGAATATTAATCTTATTGAGGAAGACGAACCGGAAACATATGAGGAAGTGATACAAGGTATCGACTTTGGTTTATGGCAAGATACCATGAAATCCGAAATGGATTCCATGTACACCAACCAAGTTTAGACACTAGTTGATGCACCAGAAGGCGTAAAGCCTATTGGTTGCAAATGGATCTTCAAGAAGAAGACCGACATAGATGGCAACATACAAACGTATAAAGCTAGGCTTGTAGCGAAAGGGTATCGTCAACGACATGGTGTCGATTACGATGAAACTTTTTCACCAGTTGCCATGATTAAATCCATTCGGATAATGCTTGCTATTGCTGCATATTTCGATTACGAAATATGGCAGATGGACGTCAAAACCGCTTTCCTTAACAGAAACCTTTTGGAGGATGTTTATATGCAACAACCTGATGGTTTTGTCGTACCAAAACATGCAGACAAGGTTTGCAAGTTAAATCGATCCATTTATGGATTGAAGCAAGCATCGCGTTCTTGGAACCAATGTTTTGATGAGATCATAAAAGAATATGATTTCGTTCAAAAAGAGGATGATCCTTGTGTATATATGAAGGTTAGTGGGAGCTTTACGTTGATAATGTATTGCTTATTAGAAATGATATTCCCATGCTACAATCGGTGAAAGCTTGGCTTTCATTAAAATTCTCCATGAAAGATCTGGGAGAAGCAGCCTTTATTCCGGGAATAAAGATCTACCGGGATAGATCTAGAAAACTGCTTGGTCTCTCCTAGAGCACATACATTGAAAAAGTGTTGAAGAGATTCAACATGGAACAGTCTAAGAGGGGACTGTTGCTAGTGTCACATGTCGTCACTCTATCTAAGGACATGTGTCATAAAACTCAAGATGAGAGAGACAACATTAGTCAGATCCCGTTCGCTTCTGCAGTCGAGTCGATCGATCATGTGCCATGGTATGTACGCGACCTGATGTCTCCTATGCTTTGAGCATGTGTAGTCGCTATCAGGCTGATCCATGTGATAGTAACTGGGTTGCGGTTAAGAACATCCTTAAGTATCTTAGACGAACTAAGGATGCTTTCTTAATCTATGGAGATGGAGAACTTGAGGTATCTGGGTTTATTGACGCAAGTTTCCAAACCGATAAAGACGACTGTAAGTCACAATCTGGGTACATATTTTGTTTGAACAACGGAGCAGTAAGCTGGAAATCTTCCAAGCAAGAGACTGTTGCCGATTCAAGAACAGAAGCGGAATATATAGCTGCAGCTGAAGTAGCAAAAGAGGCCGTTTGGATCCGTAAATTCCTAATTGGATTAGGAGTAGTTCCGTTAGCAGCTGATCCCGTTCCATTGTATTGTGACAATAATGGGGTTACAACACAGGCTAAGGAACTACAGCCTCATCAATGATCCAAGCATGTTCTTCGACGTTTCCATCTGATTCGTGAGATCATACATCGTGGCGATGTGAAGATCGAGAAAGTCGCATCAGATGACAACATTGCAGATCCGCTGACGAAAGCAATTCCTCAGTAAAAATTTGAGCGACATGTACATAGTTCAGGTGTTAGATACTTGAGTGACTGGATATAGGCCAAGTGGGAGATTGTTGGACAATTATGACCCATAGCGTCACTATTTGTAAAAGACATTGTGGTTTTTGTACAAATTAACTATGTGACAAAAGAAATTGATATTTTACATTTTGTAATTAGATTACTTGAATATATAAATGATAAAAGTCCTTATGATTAGATCCAGATTAATAAGATATGAGACAATATCAATCCATTAAGGTTTAATCATTAAATATCCTTAGTCGTAGTATTATCGAGACTGGACATCGATAATACGGAATAGACTAGTATTGCACTTGTGCCCGTTGTGCGAGCATAACTGCATAGTTCTCATATATTTAAGTATTGGATACTTATGCAAGTGTGATAGGAGGTTGTGTTTACAGATGGTACGGGAACAGCTTCGCTCTGGATAGACCCCTCGGAATCCCATTGTTAGTATGACTATGTGTCTATGGGAATCCGATTCAGGGTATGTGTATTTGGTCTTAACCTGAGACTTGCATCGCTAATACTTGCGATAATCAATACGCTTTGGTTTTGGTCTTCCGGGACTTTAACAGGTTCTGTGTACGCCTCTTCTGGTTTGATTGAGAATCGTAGTGTATTGGGTGTGATGTCAAGAAGGAGTATCACTTCAGTCATATGGAGATGATGATCACGCAGTGATACAAAACTGGTTCCCTATTATGTTGCAACTATCGGGATAAAATGACAAGGTCAAGATTATCCGATTATAGAGACTAGTTGTTTGTGATCTGATATATGCTTCGTACGAGGCAGACACTATTCAAGCCTCATGCCTTGCATGTGACATCAGATTCTGGATCGCAATACGCAATACTACGTATACTACGCCTGACAAAGATTATCTTATATTCCTTAAAGAATATTTCTGGAGAATTGGGTAGGCACGGCGTTTTGCTAGAAGCCAACCATGTCTTGTAAATCGGTAGGAACATGGTACCATGTACGCACGTGTTCGGATAGTCCGACGACCGGATTTAATGCCAACATATCCAGAGATCTCATGGGTCGCTTCCCAAAGATTCACCGATGACGTATGACTCGAACAAAATTAATCTGGGATTAATTATGAGAGAGAGAAAATTAATCTAGTATTAATTTCGGCGAGACTTTATCTGGGATAAAATTCAATTAGAAGAGAGAGAATGATTAATTTGGGATTAATCGATTAAATAATATATTCGATATATTAAATGAAATTAGATTTCATAACGAAATTAAAATTGGATTTTAATTCGGGCGAACGAATTAATTTAGAATTCGTAGCTTGTTTATAAGGTTTATCGTGCTTATGTTTGAGGCCATCAATTTAAGCTACCCTTGTTCCTTTCTAGCATGTTTGAGGCCATCTTATGTGCCCAGGGTTGAAGTGCCCCCGTTGTCGGTTGCAGTTCCGGGTCAAGGTGCCCAGGGTCGAGGTGCCCACTACATCATCAGTTCGAGGGCGAGGTCCCTATTGACAACGGTGTTGGGTCGAGGCGCCCAGGGTCGAAGTGCCCCCGTTGTCGGTTGCAGTTCCGGATGCGTCCCAGGGTCGAGGGCCCACTGCATCATCATCACAGTTCACATTCGGTGATTCGGGAACAAAGCCCAGAGGTTGAGGCGCCTCGCCACCATATCTACTACATCATCAAATCGGTTCGAAGCAACGGGCAAACCAGGTGGCAGCTGGTGAGCCAGGTAAGTAAAAATGTATTGCACGTACTTTGATAGGATTGTCATTGTCACACACTGCACAAGTCCCATCAAAGTGGGGGCGACTGTAGGCATTGCATTTTTTGCATACCAAGCCCAATGATGAGTCTCGTAAGGAGGCACTGCCTTTTAAGTCGTGGAAGTCGCGGGAAACGGACGTTGGAAGGGTAAAGTTGGAAATTTGAATTGTTGTTGGATTTAACTCGCTTGTCTAGCTTCGGTTTGCTCGTTGGATTTCTGTTTCAAAGTTCATCCTCGGCCCAAAAACCCCATAAGCCACCTACCAAACCATACACTAAGCCCAAAAACCCAAGCCCACCAAAAAGAACCAAATCCATGCCCAAACACCACACCACACGCCCATGCACACACTCACACGTCCACCACCCTTCTAAATCAACCAAATACACATAATTAATCACAAATCCCACTCACACAAGCACTTCCCACCAACCACACATCACTAGCCACCAACATTCCCTAAAACATGCACACCTCACTTCCACTCACACAATGCAAGCCACCTCACTTCCACCTTCAATCAAATCCACCTAACCCACTAACTAGCACACTTCACCTTTGGAAAACCATATCTCACGTCCATAGCCCCCTAAAATAACCAAGCAACACAAGCCACCAACCTTCCACTTTCAATTAAATAACTCACACCAACCCCCTCCACCAAACACAAAACATTTAATACCTCTCCACTAGCAACCACTCCCTTGATTTAAGTATGTTGTAAGCCACCAACACCCTCCACCCTTGCCTATAAAAGAAGCATAAAACCAACCAAAATCAACTAGCATCTTGATAGCACATATTGAGCAACACTTAGCACTTCAATAGCACACAAAGTCCTCTCCTCTCAAGCCTTTAAGAACGCCCACTGCAGCCCCTCCTTCACTGCCATCATTTAGCCTCTCAAACCAGCGCCCTTCACTGCCTCATTCTGACCCTATTGCTCACGCCAAATAGCCCCTGCAAAACAGCCCTATACAGCAGCTCACTGCACGACCAAAACAGAACCATAAAACGCACACTGCACTGCTCACAAACTGCCGCATTCTGCCCTACTGACCTGATCAAGCTTGCCACGACTTTAACCCTCAAAATAGCCCTGAAAATACCCAAAAACCTGCACTATTTTATACCCCTTAACCACCGAAAATCGCACCTAAAACAGCAGCCCAAAATACCCAAAAACAGTAGCTAAAACACCTAAAACAGTGAACAAAAAAACTGCACTTTAAAACCCCTCAAAAAACCGAACAAACAGCAGTCCCAACCCCCTTAAAAACGCACAAAACAGTAGCTAAAACAACCAAAACAGTGGCCTAAAAAAACAGCAGCAAAACAGCAGCAAAATGGAGTGAAAACAGCGAGCAAATCAGCGAAACGGCGAAGGAAAAGGGGAACCAGCGAACCAGAAAAGTTGCGGGACATCAACCCTTCCGACGGCCGTGAAACGCACTTCCAAAAGACGAAACAAAAGGTTAGACCTGAGGGCATATGATACTTATTTTCCTCGCATGAATTAGTGACTTAGGAAGCACGATATTTATGTTCCTCGCATGAATTAGTGATTTAGAAAGTGTGTTATTTATGTTATTTAGCATGAATGAATTAGTTTAGCATGTTATCTATGGTACTTTGCATGAATTAGTTTAACATGTTATCTATGGTACTTCGCATGAATTAGTGATTTAGGAAGCATGTTATTTATGTTATTTAGCATGAGTGAATATTTTAGCATGTTATCTATGGTACTTCGCATGAATTAGTTTAGCATGTTATCTATGGTGCTTCGCATGAATTAGTTTAGCATGTTATCTATGGTACTTTGCATAAATTAGTTTAGCTTGTTATCTATGAGTATGTGATGTGATTCCGGATGAATGGAATGTGTGTTATTTCTTGTGGTATATTGGATGGAAACCCGGACATAAATTCCGTAGCCGAATCCGAATGGACGGTATTATGGTTTGCACTCGGGATACAATGCCCCGTACCACTTGAGAGATTCACGTATTTCATTTCATCCAAACTTGTATTTAAGCATGATTAGGTTGCTAGCACGTTATTTGCTTTCAAGCATGATTTAGTCATTTACTTTCGCAATAGGAATCTTATTTACATCATGTTTAGCTCGTTATTTGTTCAACATGTTCATTATGTGGCATTGTATGTTTACCATTATGAAGATTTACATTTGAAGCATGCAAACTTTGAATTAGAGTACACTTGGAAATATATGTTGCTTAGGCTTGGTTAGATTATTGCACAAATCCATTCTATTACAAGTGGCATAAGTAAGGGACCATTCCGAATCCAACGGTTTGAGGTCTTCCCTTGCGAGGGGTGAGTGAGGCCTTAAATCATTTTCCCGGTTCACACCGGGTGGCGACTCATTTATTCTCCGGTTTAGTCCCCCGTGGGCTACTCCGTACTCCCAACTAGGCCCTGAGTCTAGAACAGCATGCGTCGCCCAGTTTCTGTTGTCTACAGTCTGGCGACTCCACTGGGGATCGAGAATCGGCCCCGAAATAATGTCTTGTAATGTTTGGATTTGTGCTTTAATTAACCATGTCTACTGTGGGTTTATGGAGTTTAATCAAAGGCATTGTTGAGGCTAGGTGATGGTTTGGTGTCTTCCTTTATCACTACCTTTCGTGGAAAAACTGTGAAGGCATCTAGATAATCATTACTCGTAGCTCGTTGTGACAGACTAATTTGGAGGACTTGTTGCTTATTCCTAACACCAAGCGATAAGAGCCTAAGGGGCTTGGGTACTTAAGAGAGCCTCGCTCCACCCTCCCTCTGGGGAATCTGCCAACAAGAAACCCATTTGACAGTTAGTCACACGTTATAACTCATTGGCACATACCTTAGAGTATAAAAAAGGTGAACTCACTTGGTTGTTCGAACCCTTGAGTGGGGAGACCTAGTCGTGAGTAATCCTTCGCCAGTGAGAGTCTTTGTCCATATTCCCATGAACCCACGCGTAGACTGGGATTGATTGGCCTATAGCAACTATTTCCTTGTACTTGTGGACTATCCTCATTTGGATGCAGTTGGACTTCTTGTCAGGAATGCGAACTTGTTGGGCCATTTAAACTGGGACGAGTTCGTATCCTATGACAATTGGGCCAAAAACTTCTGAAATGTTGATGGGCCACTCTGTAGAAATTTTCACTTTACGCTTGAATCATTCATGTATGATTGTGTTGGACCATCGTCATTTGGAATCAGTTGGACTTCTTGTCAATAGACATAAACTTGTTGGCCCATTTAAACTGGGACAAGTTCATGTCCTTTGACCATTGGGCCAAAAGCTTCTAAAATGTCAATGAGCCATTTTATGTTTGGGCCTCTCATCATTTGAAGATGTTTAGTCATATCATCGCATAGTGTAAACTTGTTGGGCCATTTCAACTGGGACAAGTTTGCACCGCGCAATAGTATGGTCGAATACTTTGAAATGATAATAAGCCCATTTGTACATATCGCACGCGTCTTATGCACCTCATGCATACATGCATCATGCTAACCCTTGTGTCTTAAAAGCCATCATAGATTCCCATTGGGTTAGGGAAGAGGGAAGACTCACTAAGAGAGCAGTAACAAGCATGAGTGCATCCAATAATGAGGTATCCCGTATGGATCAATTCGAAAACAGTCTCGCCAAGATCACTGAACAGTTGCAAGCCTTGTCTACTGCTGTGGCTGGTATAGCCGGGTCCCGTACTGGGGGAAGTTCCGAGAATGTGAGGCAAGAGGAACCTCCGAACAGATTAGGGGATGATATCCCCACTTTTGATGATGATATGGCAGAGTATGCAGCAGGCAAAGTATCTGGGTCCCAGGCAGAGTTACAGAAGCTCCGAGAACAGGTTGAGACAGTCACCCGCAAGATGAGGGGTAAGAATGAGGATTTGCTGGATTATGACACGTTGACTTTCGAAGAACAATTGCCAGCACAGTTCAAAATGCCCGACATGGCTAAGTTTAACGAGAATGGGGATCCAAGGGTGCATCTCCGACAGTTTGTATCAGTCATGAGTTCAATTGGCCTATCTCAGCGCCAAGTGCAGAAGATGTTTGGAATGTCGCTCGAGGGAGCTCCCATGGTATGGTACCACAGTTTGGAGAAGAAAGTGAAGGAAGATTGGAGGGAACTGGCTGATGCCTTCTTAAAACAGTATATCACTGACCTAGAGATCGATCTGTCACTCCGTGATCTGGAGAATGTTAAGCAGAAACCAGAGGATAATTTTAAAGAGTATGTTGACCGATGGATGAGTCAATTATTGAAGATGCAGACTAGGCCCTCGGAGAAGGACCAGATTAAAATGATTATCAAGGGCACCAGGCCCTCCATTTACAGCAAGTTGAGGAGGATGACCTCCATGATTACAGACTTTCGGCAGTTGAGGGAAACTGTCATGGAAATTGAAGAAGAAGAGGCAGAAAACAGGAAGTTTTATGGCCTAAGTAGAAGACCTATTGGAGGGACATCGGGTACTAAACCCGTTTCTGCGGAAGTTGCTGCCATCCGTAACCGGAGATTTTCCAACCTGGGAAGACCCCTGTCAAAGGTGCTAGAGAAATTGAAGAGGCAAGGACTTTTAAAATCCTTGGAAGCCAAACCATTACCTAATCCCTTACCATCACATTATAACCTAAGCCTTTACTGTCACTTTCACCAACAAAAAGGCCATGACACTGACAATTGCACCCGACTCCGCCATGAAATCCAAGACCTGATAGACTCCAAGAAAATACCTGACCCAGAAACAGAACAGCCTGACACACACAGAAACCCCTTACCCAACTACCGTGCCGTACCACCACCAGCCTATATGATCAATTCTGGCCTCCCAGAAGACCTTGTCCTAAAATCCTTTCACCCTCAAGCCTTCTGCCTGGGAATCTGGGATAGTAATAGTGAAGATGAGACTGAGCTGGGGAAGAACTTTTGGCTTGATTTCTCTAGCAGTGATGAGGAAGAGGTAAGGGGAATGACGTGCGGCGGTCATTTTTACAATGATATGGCAGAAAATGGTAAGGAAATTCTGACAGATGGTAGAGAGGTGGTTGAGACTGCAGAAAATACTGAGGGGGATGCAGTTCTGAGGCAATTGAGGAAGACTAGAGCACAAGTGAGTATCTCGGAACTATTATGTGCATCTCGAGAGCATAGGCAAGCCATGGTTGAGGCCTTGAGCAAAATTGTGGTACCGGAAGACGCCAACCCCGCAATGTTTGTTGGGTCAGTTCAGAAAGGAGCTTTGCAGATATCTTTTTCCGAGGATGAGCTCCCGGCGGAGGGGAGGAATCACAATAGGCCACTATTTATCAGGGCAGAGGTAAGGGGCAAGAGAACTTCATGTGTGATGGTGGATGACGGTTCGTCCATCAATGTGTGCCCGCTGAAAATTCTGGCGAGATTGGGTATGAAGGAGACAGATTTGGACCCCTCCAACATGACCATCAAAGCTTATGATGACAGTAAACGCGGAGTTGAGGGTACTTTTGTGGCTATGGTCAAGGTAGGCCCAATTGAAGACGAGGTTGAGTTCACTGTACTGGACATTCCGGCCACATTCGCTTTGTTATTGGGGAGGCCGTGGTTTCATAAGCTTGGGGGCGTGCCCTCCACATTGCACCAGATGATCAAATTCCCATTTGGGGGAGAAATTGTCACTATCAGAGCCGAAGTGGATAATGCTGTGGCTGCTTTGGAGATACATCCTTTCACAAGGTTCCAGGTATCGGCAACATTCGAAGAGTGGGTAGATCCTAAGGTGGCTAGGATCATGGAAAAGATGAAGTATGAGCCAAGCAAAGGTTCAAAACTGCCGGATTTCAGAGGACAGACTACTCGAAAGGGTTTGGGATACCAATCTGATGAGGAGAAGCCAAAGGTTAAGAAGAAGGAACTGAAGCTGATGGAATGTTTTGTGAAGGCTTCGGGGTATCAAGGGGAGCCTGAACCGGTGGAAGTCAATGAGATTGTGGTACCCAGGTTTGAGATCTTCCAGGACATGTTGGGTAAGAGGCCAATGGTGGAAAAATCTGTAAGGAAAGAAGAAGAGAATTGGGAGGAAGAACTGATGAAATTAGAATGCCTGAGCCTTGAAGAAGACAAGAACCCGGTTGTGGAAGATGAAGTGTCTGTAGATGACGAAGACATTTATCTTCCTGATTTATTCGAATGTACTTCTGCTTTATCCACTAATAAAGACATTTCTTCTGCTTACTTGCCTGAGTCATTTTCATTCACCCTGCACGAATCAAGTATATTTGATATCAGTTCGGCCAGAACTACTTCATTTAACCTTGGTACACCTGAGGATCCCAAGGAAATTCTGATTGCAAGTGAGGTTGCCGCCGAAGAGCGGGAGAAATTAGAAGAAGTACTGGTCAAGTATGCCAAAGTATTTGCTTGGTCCTATGAGGATATGCCTGGGGTAGACAGAAGCATCGCCCAACATGCAATCTCAACTTATCCGAATATGAAGCCAGTAAAGCAGAAACTCCGACGGATGAGACCAGAATGGGCTGAGAAAGTTAGAGAAGAAGTCAAGAAGCAGATAGACGTGGGGTTTCTGGAAGTAGTAAAGTATCCAGAATGGTTGGCAAATATTGTGCCAGTGCCCGAAGAAAGATGGGAAGGTCAGGATGTGTGTGGATTACATAGACCGTAATAAGGCTTGCCCTAAAGATAATTTTCCTCTACCGCATATTGACGTACTGGTTGATAGTGCGGCTTTATGTGCTATGTATTCATTCACAGACGGGTTTTCAGGGTACAATCAAGTTCTCATGGCAGAAGAAGACAAGCACAAGACTGCCTTTGTCACCGAGTGGGGTACTTATTGTTACAAAGTAATGCCGTTTGGGCTCAAGAATGCAGGAGCTAATTATCAACGGATGGCCACCACCTTGTTCCATGACTTGATGCACAAAGAGATTGAATTGTATGTAGATGACATGATGGTGAAATCAGAAACAAGAGGCGTCTATGTAGAAGCATTGGAGAAGTTCCTTCAGAGGGTTGACAAATACAACTTGCGGCTAAATCCTAAGAAGTGTGTCTTCAGAGTGACATCAGGGAAGTTGCTCGGCCATACAGTGGGAATGGGAGGAATAGAGGTGGATTCTGAGAAGATCAAAGCAATAACAGAGATGCCAGCGCCGAAGACTGAGAAGGAAGTCAGAGCATTCCTCGGGAAGATTCAGTACATCAGTTGGTTTATAGCCAAGTTGATATCAATATGTGAGCCTATCTTCAAATTGCTGAGGAAGGATCAGCCAATGAAGTGGAATGAGCAGTGTCAAGCAGCCTTTGACAGAATCAGAGAATACTTGGTAAAACCTCATGTATTGAAACCTCCGAGACCGGGCAGACCTTTGATATTATATTTGGCCATAGAACCAGAAGCACTGGGGGCAATGATGGTACAGGCATATGAGACAGGGGTAGAACATGCAGTCTATTATCTGAGTAAGAAGATGCTCCCGTATGAGGCTCGATATCAAGAAGTAGAGAAGATCTGTCTTGCAGTGGTATGGGCTTCCAGAAAGTTACGGCATTATTTTGAGTCTTACAAGATCCAGGTAGTGGCAAAGGAGAATCCTCTGAAATATCTTCATTCAGTGCATTCACTAGTGGGAAAACTGGGCAGATGGTTAGTATTGCTGACAGAGTTTGACATTGAGTATCTCACCTCCAAAGTGATCAAAGACCGAGCAGTAGCAGAGTTTCTGGCATTGCAACCTATTGAAGGGGATCAGTACAAGTTTGAGTTTCCAGATGAAGAGATCCAAGTAATAACAGTTCAGAGATGGAAGATGTATTTTGACGGAGCAGTGAATTACAAAGGAGCCGGAATTGGGATTGTGGTGGTGACTCCCGAGGGCGAGACTTTACCTTTGGCCAAGAGGTTGACATTCAGAGTAACCAACAACATGGCTGAGTATGAAGCATGTGCTTTTGGATTGACTGCCTTGATAGCCTTGAAGGCTGAGAATGTGGAAGTCTACGGAGATTCTATGTTGGTAGTCAGACAGATGCAGAGAGATTGGGAATTGAAGGAAGAACGATTGAAGCCTTATCTCTTTCACCTCAGAAATATGGCACAGGCTATCCCTGACTGTAAGTTTCAACACTTGCCGCGAGAAGAGAATCAGATGGCAGACGCACTAGCTACACTTGCAGCAACTTGGGAAAATCCAGAGAAGTTAGTAATGAGA
Organism: Zanthoxylum bungeanum; assembly: GCA_019454045.1. NCBI lineage: Eukaryota > Viridiplantae > Streptophyta > Magnoliopsida > Sapindales > Rutaceae > Zanthoxylum > Zanthoxylum bungeanum. The sequence goes on along the minus strand of SKCR01052152.1, from coordinate 100,111 downwards.
CCGTTGGTACTGACAACTGCAGGCAGACCTGTTTATGAAACAGAGAGAGTTTCTGAAGTGGAGATCGACGACGGAAAACCCTGGTATCATGATATTCAACAGTACCTGGAACGAAGAGAACTCCCAGAAGAAGCAAGCAGAAAAGACAGAATAGCAATTCAGAAGTTGGCCTCTCAGTATGTGGTTTTGAAAGGAGAATTATACAAGCGACATGCAAATGGCATTCAGTTGAAGTGTTTGAGAAAAGAGGAAGCTCAGAAGATCATGGAAGAGGTACATGCCGGGGTATGTGGTCCGCACATGAACGGGTTGAATCTGTCCCGTAAGATAGTGAGACAAGGGTTTTACTGGTCGACCATTGAAGCAGACTGCGCGAGGATGGTAAAGCACTGTCGTGATTGTCAAGTACATGGTAATTTGAATCATCTGCCACACACAGAGTTGCATGGGCTATCAGAGCCATGGCCTTTCTCAGCATGGGGGATCGACATGATTGGAGAAATTCGACCGAATGCGTCGAACGAGCATCGTTTTATAGTAGTAGCAGTGGATTACTTCTCAAAGTGGGTGGAAGCCGAGTCATTTCGCAATGTTACAGCAAAGCAGATGGCGAAGTTCATAGCTCAGAATATCGTTTGTCGATATGGGATGCCGCATCATGTAGTGACAGACAACGGAGTTCATTTTCAAGGAGAGACGAAGGCAATGCTACAAAGATACGGGATTGGGCATCACAAGTCATCACCTTACAGGCCACAGGCAAATGGGGCAGTCGAGGCAGCCAACAAGACAGTAAAAAAGATCTTAGCTAAAATGACAGAGAACTGCAGAGATTGGGCCAGCAAGCTACCGTTTGCCTTATGGGGGGTACATGACATCAGTGAGAACAGCAACATGAGCCACGCCATATTCTTTGGTCTACGGGATGGAAGCAGTACTGCCAGTGGAAATAGAGATAAAATCTATGAGGGTATTAGCAGAGACAGAGTTACATGAGCAAGAATGGGTTGCACAGAGATTTGAACAGTTAGCACTGCTGGATGAGAAGAGAATGAAGTCTTTGCATCACATGCAGGTATATCAGAAGAGGTTGGCCCGAGCATTCAACAAGAAAGTGCGTCCTATTAAGATAAAAAAGGGTGATTTGGTACTTAAGCAGTTGAAGCCATCAACGACAGATCCCAGAGGAAAGTTCAGACCAAACTGGGAAGGACCCTACATAGTGCAGAAGGTAATGGGAAATGGAGGAGTAAGGCTGTCAGACTTGGAAGGGAAAGAGTTCACCGAGCCGATTAATGTTGACAGATTGAAGTTGTACTTCGCCTGAGGAAGAGAAGACTGAGCAGTCACCAAGGAAATTGGCGGAAGGCCTAAACGGGATAGGAAACATATACATGCATACACGTAAAGCACTTGCAATTCTTGTGTTTGTTCTATGTTTGCAGGTTTCAAACAGAAGAGGAAAACCAGCAGGAGGAAACACATGGCGCCGAGGAGCACAGTGAGGGTCTCACCCATCAAGAACAGGGAGTGTCTCTACACATGTATGTACATTACATGTACACGTCTTTATTCTATTGTTTTATATTCGCAGGTTTTTAAAGAAGAAAAAAAGAAAAAGAAAGCAGCAAAGATCAAAAGGTGGCACAAAGGATGACATTGAAGACACATTGACAGATGGATTCTGGTCATGTCTGGCTGAAGACGATGAATTTAGTGCTAACAGGGAGGCAACTCATACACTTTGTTGCGATTTCTATTTTCATGTTTTGTGTATACATGTCGTAGAATTTTTAATTTTGTGTGTTATTTTGGTAGGTAAAAGCAAAGACATAGAATGGTGTTTGACAATCACAAAGATGCGAGCTAATTCATTAGTGGTGGCAGAGTAAAGGAAGAATTCCTGAGACGCATCCTAATGAATTTATACCAAGCAAGAGGCGTATTGAGTACACAATTCCTTTGCTTTAATTATTGCTTTGATTTGCCTTCTTTTGTTGTTTTCTTTTATTTTCGTAGACAGGATCCCAGACCTTTTGACCTTTCATGACTTGTTGTGGTGGACAGGATCCACAACTTTTTGACCTTTTAGGACTTCTTTTGGTATTTTCTTTTATTTTCGTGGATAGAATCCACGACTTTTTGACCGCTCACGATTTCTTTTGTTGTTTTGTCGTAGACAGGATCTAGAAACTTTTTGACCTATGATAAATTCTTTTGTGGTTTAGCTAACCGTCGTTCTGTGGATGATATTTTCTTGACTACGACAAAGGCCGAAGAGTTGATTGACCAGATCATAGCCTTTGAACCGAAGCTCGACCCCATTCTCTCCAAATTGGACTGGACAGATAGCGATCGTGGCAAGAAGCGTAGATTGGACATTGATCTTAATCGGTGATGTTTCCTGCTGACCAGGTATTACAGACATGAGACATATTTGAAAGTTTGTGCTCTAGTTTAATTGAAAAAAAAATGAATTAAAAAAAAATGAAATTGAGTGAGAGAAGTCTTTGATAGTTAGACATATGTCCAGTGATGACATTGAATGCTGTAGGGGAAACCCTAGAAACGATAAGTGCGAGACATGCTCTCGTCCGGTATTCTGAATGGATTGATCTCAGTTAGACTCACGAGCACTTGATTACGGGATCCTAGCAGTAGAAGCCTGAGTAGTTATCGAGGTGACTAGTTGAAGAGATGATGTATTAGTGAATGACCGTTTGCCTGGGTGTCCACACTTGTTTACCAATGCTATGATATATGATATGGTTGGAAATAAAGAAAAAAAAAAGTCTCTGAAATAAAAAATATAAAAGAAAAGAAAAAATAGACCACCTATAACCGATAAGCGTGAAGCTACCCATGGGCGAGTATTAGGACCACCATGATGAGAAATGCTACCTTAAATGGTAGGTGTGTCAGAAAAAGAAAAGAGAAAAGAAAAAAGAGAAAAAAAAGAAAAGAGAAAAGAAAAAAAGAAAAAAAAAGGGAAAAAGAAAAAAAGAAAATGAAAAGAAAGTGACAAAAGAAAAAAGATGAAAACCATATCATGTTGAGTATGCTGAAGTAATCACAGAATGTGATTAAGACATCCAGGTTGGTTAGACCCATTGGTCCGATTCTCCGAAGCGAAATCATCAAGTTGGCTAACTTAAGGAACAAGCTATGAAAGAGCCTTGGCACACACACACCGGAGGTCTAGTTCAGATCACCCATTCAGAGGATTGGACTTGAGTGTATCGAGTACTTTGAAGGTTCTCTGGTTTTGACACAAAGCATTCGTTGAGGACGAAGATATGTCTAGCTATCAAGATTATCTCGTGAAGAGTAGTACAATATAAACCATCAGTTTGGGGCGAGGCCCATGTCAGTATCAATTGGGGGCGAGGCCCACATCGGTATCAGTTTGGGGGCGAGGCCCACATCAGCTTCCGTAGCAGTTTGAGGGCGAGGCCCATATCAGCATGGGGGCGAGGCCCACATCAGAGTCAGCATAGGGGCGAGGCCCATATCAGTATCAGTTTGGGGCGAGACCCATATCGATATCAGCTTGAGGGCGAGGCTCATATTAGTATCAGTTTGAGACGAGGTCCATATCAGTACCAGTTTGGGGTGAGGCCAAAATCGGTATCAGCATGAGGGCGAGGCCCATATTAGCATCATCACTTCGAGGGCGAGGTCCCTATTGTCAGCGGTGTTGGGTCGAGGTGGCCAGGGTCGAGGTGCCCCCGTTGTCAGCTGTAGTTCCGGGTCGAGGTGGCCAGGGTCGAGGTGCCCACTACATCATCAGTTCGAGGGCGAGGTCCCTATTGACAGCAGTGTTGGGTCGAGGCGCACAGGGTCGAAGTGCCCCAATTGTCGATTGCAGTTCTGGGATGCATCCCAGGGTCGAGGGCCCACTGCATTATCATCACAGTTCACATTCGGTGGTTCGAGAACAAAGCCCAGGGTCGAGGTGCCCACTACATCATCAGTTCGAGGGCGAGGTCCCTATTGACAGCGGTGTTGGGTCGAGGTGCCCAGGGTCGAAGTGCCCCCGTTGTCGGTTGCAGTTCCGGGTCGAGGTGCCCAGGGTCGAGGTGCCCACTACATCATCAGTTCGAGGGCGAGGTCCCTATTGACAGCGGTGTTGGGTCGAGGCGCCCAGGGTCGAAGTGCCCCCGTTGTCGGTTGCAGTTCCGGGATGCGTCCCAGGGTCGAGGGCCCACTGCATCATCATCACAGTTCACATTCGGTGATTCGGGAACAAAGCCCAGAGGTTGAGGCGCCTCGCCACCATATCTACTACATCATCAAATCGGTTCGAAGCAACGGGCAAACCAGGTGGCAGCTGGTGAGCCAGGTAAGTAAAAATGCATTGCACGTACTTTGATAGGATTGTCATTGTCACACACTGCACAAGTCCCATCAAAGTGGGGGCGACTGTAGGCATTGCATTTTTTGCATACCAAGCCCAATGATGAGTCTCGTAAGGAGGCACTACCTTTTAAGTCGTGGAAGTCGCAGGAAACAGACGTTGGAAGGGTAAAGTTGGAAATTTGAATTGTTGTTGGATTTAACTCGCTTGTCTAGCTTCGGTTTGCTCGTTGGATTTCTGTTTCAAAGTTCATCCTCGGCCCAAAAACCCCATAAGCCACCTACCAAACCATACACTAAGCCCAAATACCCAAGCCCACCAAAAAGAACCAAATCCATGCCCAAACACCACACCACACGCCCATGCACACACTCACACGTCCACCACCCTTCTAAATCAACCAAATACACATAATTAATCACAAATCCCACTCACACAAGCACTTGCCACCAACCACACATCACTAGCCACCAACATTCCCTAAAACATGCACACCTCACTTCCACTCACACAATGCAAGCCACCTCACTTCCACCTTCAATCAAATCCACCTAACCCACTAACTAGCACACTTCACCTTTGGAAAACCATATCTCACGTCCATAGCCCCCTAAAATAACCAAGCAACACAAGCCACCAACCTTCCACTTTCAATTAAATAACTCACACCAACCCCCTCCACCAAACAAAAAACATTTAATACCTCTCCACTAGCAACCACTCCCTTGATTTAAGTATGTTGTAAGCCACCAACACCCTCCACCCTTGCCTATAAAAGAAGCATAAAACCAACCAAAATCAACTAGCATCTTGATAGCACATATTGAGCAACACTTAGCACTTCAATAGCACACAAAGTCCTCTCCTCTCAAGCCTTTAAGAACGCCCACTGCAGCCCCTCCTCACTGCCATCATTTAGCCTCTCAAACCAGCGCCCTTCACTGCCTCATTCTGACCCTATTGCTCACGCCAAATAGCCCCTGCAAAACAGCCCTATACAGCAGCTCACTGCACGACCAAAACAGAACCATAAAACGCACACTGCACTGCTCACAAACTGCCGCATTCTGCCCTACTGACCTGATCAAGCTTGCCACGACTTTAACCCTCAAAATAGCCCTGAAAATACCCAAAAACCTGCACTATTTTATACCCCTTAACCACCGAAAATCGCACCTAAAACAGCAGCCCAAAATACCCCAAAACAGTAGCTAAAACACCTAAAACAGTGAACAAAAAAACTGCACTTTAAAACCCCTCAAAAAACCGAACAAACAGCAGTCCCAACCCCCTTAAAAACGCATAAAACAGTAGCTAAAACAACCAAAACAGTGGCCTAAAAAAACAGCAGCAAAACAGCAGCAAAATGGAGTGAAAACAGCGAGCAAATCAGCGAAACAGCGAAGGAAAAGGGGAACCAGCGAACCAGAAAAGTTGCGGGACATCAACCCTTCCGACGGCCGTGAAACGCACTTCCAAAAGACGACACAAAAGGTTAGACCTGAGGGCATATGATACTTATTTTCCTCGCATGAATTAGTGACTTAGGAAGCATGATATTTATGTTCCTCGCATGAATTAGTGATTTAGAAAGTGTGTTATTTATGTTATTTAGCATGAATGAATTAGTTTAGCATGTTATCTATGGTACTTTGCATGAATTAGTTTAACATGTTATCTATGGTACTTCGCATGAATTAGTGATTTATGAAGCATGTTATTTATGTTATTTAGCATGAGTGAATAGTTTAGCATGTTATCTATGGTACTTCGCATGAATTAGTTTAGCATGTTATCTATGGTGCTTCGCATGAATTAGTTTAGCATGTTATCTATGGTACTTTGCATAAATTAGTTTAACATGTTATCTATGATTATGTGATGTGATTCCGGATGAATGGAATGTGTGTTATTTCTTGTGGTATATTGGATGGAAACCCGGACATAAATTCCGTAGCCGAATTCGAATGGACGGTATTATGGTTTGCACTCGGGATACAATGCCCCATACCACTTGAGAGATTCACATATTTCATTTCATACAAACTTGTATTTAAGCATGATTAGGTTGCTAGCACGTTATTTGCTTTCAAGCATGATTTAGTCATTTACATTCGCAATATGAATCTTATTTACATCATGTTTAGCTCGTTATTTGTTCAACATGTTCATTGTGTGGCATTGTATGTTTACCATTATGAAGATTTACCTTTGAAGCATGCAAACTTTGAATTAGAGTACACTTGGAAATATATGTTGCTTAGGCTTGGTTAGATTATTGCACAAATCCATTCTATTACAAGTGGCATAAGTAATGGACCATTCCGAATCCAACGGTTTGAGGTCTTCCCTTGCGAGGGTGTGAGTGCGGCCTTAAATCATTTTCCCGGTTCACACGGGGTGGCGACTCATTTATTCTCCGGTTTATTCCCCCGTGGGCTACTCCGTACTCCCAACTAGGCCCTGAGTCTAGAACAGCATGCGTCGCCCAGTTTCTGTTGTCTACACCTAGCTTGTACTGAACTTTGGGAGTAATCTAGGATGATTACGGAATGATTCCTAATTAGAGTAAGAAAAAAAGATTCAGAGAACTTGGAAATACTTTTTCTAACCTGTCTGAGGATCTTGAGGACATACTCGAGAATCGGATACTGGAGAGGTAGTGTCCCGCATACTAGTATCCTGGACATACTAAGTATACAAGACCCCAACACTCTACCCACTGCAGTCACTGACTCCCTAGACCATGATCTGATACCAACTTTATAAAATCCCCGATCCGGAGATGTTACCGGCGGAGAATAGGCCATACTATTCCCCTGAGCCTCTAACATACTAACTGAATACTTTGCTTCTGTCTTATCTCAATATAACTTGAATATGGGACCATTGCCCAAACTCGTTAACATAAAATACAAACTCACGTAAACTTAATGTTACATACATTTCGACTCTACACTTTGGTACTGAAACACAACTTTACTTATACAATTTTCTGAAATTAAACTTTGTTTGACTTGACTGAACTTATACTCTGACTGGTGGACTCAGACCCACTTGTGACTGCCATCAGTATCCGTCTTCTCGAGCTCGTCCTGTTGGAAGACCTACAAAACAAACACTAGGAGTGGGGGGTTAGATCGATGTACGATCTAAGTGAGTGGACGAAAACTAAAAACTGATGTAAAAAATTTTAGTTCCAAAACCATAGTTCCAGAAATAACTTTATACGAAAACTTTATTATGAAAACTTCATCTGAAATCTCCTTTATAAAACTTGTCTTTCTGAAAACTGCTTTTAAAACTCTAGCTTCTGAAAACTATTTCTGAAAATCTGATTTTCTGAAAAGCTGTTTACTGAATATCTGATCGCTGTGAACTGCTCTGTATCTAAAAAACCTTGACATATGAGGGCGTTACGTATCGCCGTCCCCCAATACGCCTAACTGTAGCCAGTAGTGCAAATCCATGACTTTAGGGTGTTACGTATCGTCGTCCCCCAAAGCATGCCACTACTGTCTCTGAAACTGGTGGTCTTGGGGCGTTACGTATCTCCGTCTCCCAAGCCATAAAACTAGAACTAGGGGTGCGGATCTATGCTACCACCTAAGCTCTGAAACTAGGGTCTAGGGGCGTTACGTATCGCCATCCCCTAGCCCTGCTCTAGGTCCGAGGGCACTACGTATTGCCGTCTGCTCAGTCCTCTACATGTGCACATGTCCTCTGTCCGTCAATTCCATACTGTCTCAAGTTACATACTTGGGTGAAATGTTTCCCTCATGCCCCAAAAAATGTAAAACATGTACTGAAAAACATTTCTTTCTCAAATGTAACTTAAATCATTTCTCAAATATGCTGAGTAAAACATAACTTATAATAAAATGGCTAACGCCATAAAGCAGAAAAGTAAGTTTGAATTCAAAACTAAATAAAACCAGTTGAGAAAAGAGGTCCATTCACTGTCATTGGAATCTGGCTGGTACTGGATCATTTACCGAAGAAAGTTACGATTCCTGTAGATAATCTAGGGTCAGAAACATAATTAGCAAGCAAGTTGTAATAATGAATATCGGAAATTAGCTAAGCTAAATGATGTATCATCATAGCTTGTTTATAAGGTTTATTGTGCTTATGTCTCAATGTAGGATATGCATATGAACTGATACGAGACCCATAAGGTGGCCTCAAACATGCTAGAAAGGAACAGGGGTGGCTTAAAATTGATTCGGGCCACATTTTGAACTCGCGTCACGACGCAGGACAGGGCGCGTCACGACGCGCATGAACTAGAAACGTGCCCAGATTTTTCTCTTGCGCGTTGAGTCACGTGGTTCTTCTGCGTCACGACGCGACCTGGAAAACCATGATTCTGTTTTTGCTTCCCTAAGCTTATCCAATGCACAAAACCTCCACTTATACTTCATATCAACACATTGACCGGTGCAAACACACGCGTATAACGCAAGCGCACGTATCGTTCAAGTAGTATAAAAATATCGATCCCACGAGGACTTAATTCCTACTGTTGTTATTAATTATTGAATCTATTTATTTACAGATATCTAATTATAGGGAGAAGGGAATTGATTGCTTTGATTGGTTGAATGTGGAATTGCTTAATAAAAATAAAATAAACAAAATAAAATACTAAGGAAAATAAAATAAACAGACTCAAAAGATCTAGGGTCGTGACTCCACACAATACTGTTAAAAGGATGAATTGATTCTCTTATTTATGTGTACTAATTCAGTTTGCTAACCTGGAACACGAAAATATGCAAAAGCCTCTTCCGATGGTCAGACGCAAATACCCAGTATAACCCAATTGAACCATATGTCTATGTCAACCACATTACCTGGATTCATTAAGTTTAAGTTCCAATTATGGCTACCCCCGCCCGACAGGTATATATTCCTATCCTGTAAGGAAATCTATTAAAAGGGTTATCTATCCTCAAGGAAGATCGTGGGCTATTGAATCTAAGGCTGAAACCTAAAATCCCTATGTTTAGTTCATTTTAGATTTACCCCATCAATCTTATTAATTGCCAGTTAACAAGACGCATTAAGCTTAAGACTCAATAAACAAACTAAAGAACTACCCATAAAAAGAAAATCAATTATTAAGTGTGTGTATTGTGTTTCATCACTTCCCTAGAATAAAAATAAAATACTGGGGGTTGAGGATCCACTTTTACTATTTATAATTTAGATATCTCTCTTAATATAATACAGAAATTAAACATGATATTACCGACCAGCCATAAAGGCGGTATTCCTTATTAAGTCAAATTAAGTCTGACCAGCCATAAAGGCGGTAATAGTAATTGAACATAAACCAGCCATATAGGCGGTAATTACCTGTCACATAAAGACCAGCCATATAGGCGGTGCCACATTATGTCAATTAAATAGAACTAGCCATTAAGGCGGTAATCTCTTATATTTTTAATTATAATTTCCATATTATAATTAAGGGAGATTAATCTAAATTAAAATAATAAAAGCTTCACCTTATCCCCAGCGGTAAATTAACTACTAAACATTAAAGAAAGGTAGAAGAAGAGAACTACTATTACTGAAAATTAAAAGACATAAATTAAAAATATTATTTATATATACAAAAATAGATGCTTCCTATAAAATCAGGGAGAATTTCCCAAGGAGAGCATGAAGAAAAATGAATCTGGCGGCCTCCTTTTATAGGCTGATTTTGGTTCAGCGTCGCAACGCTGAAAATGCACTAGCGTCGCGACGTTGGCAATAGTATACGCGGAGTCCACGCGGGTTGACCACGCGTCTGTCGGCAGCAATAATTTAGCCACGTGTCACGCTGTGGTTAGCTGGCGATACGGTCGAATATCAGGACGATACGTGGCAGGCGCTGATAGGTGGGAATTTCGGTCCAATAGCAGTTTGACACGTGGCGGCACCTGATTCGTCAATAATTCGGTCCCAGTGTGAGACGACACGTGGCACGCGCTTGGTTTGGTCCAATCAGATGTTAACACGTGGCGGCGGGCGCACGTTAGCATAACCGTTGTGATGGTGACACGTGTCACGGCGCACGTTAGCATGATCGGCGCACGTTAGCAAGTTTTGACCAATCAGATTTCGACACGTGGCACAAGGCGCAAGTTAGCAAGTCTGGCGCATGCTGGGCGTCGCGACGCGCAAGGCTTTAGCGTCGCGACGCGTATAAACGACGAAAATATCCCTGTTGACGCATTTTATCCCAAATTGCCTCCAATGCTTTCCAAACTTTATTTATCTGAAATAACAACAAAACACATCAAAACGTTCATAAAACTCGAGAAACAATACAAAACATTAGGCTAAATGAGTGGGAATAAGTGATGTAATTACCACTCATCACACCCCCAAACCTAACATTTTGCTAGTCCTCGAGCAAAACAGAAAATAAAATAACAAAAAGAAACGAAATTAACTACGCCACTTTCGTAGGGATCACGATTGCATTTAGCATATGCAACAAGCCTTTAAACCCCTAGGTGTCCCTAGTGGACGAGTTGTAGTCTCGTGAGGGTTTACAGCAATGATACCCACAACGTTTTACAAAAGTAAAAAGTTAGTTAAAACTAATGCACACAAAGCAAAAAGACAAGCGAAAAGAGAATAAAGAAGTTAGTGACTAATCAGTGAAACTTCTATTCCAAGTTACTAGTTGTTTTGTTTCTTTCTAAATTACCGAATAAGTAATTCTCCGATTATATTTACCATTCTCCATATACACAGCCAGCATAATATTAATCAACTCATTTTTGCCCACAACAGTCACAAATGTAGTTGATAAGAGAGTAATATTTTTGTCCTAAAGTTATATCAGATTTCACACTTTTTGTAGCAATGGAATAATTTTTCTGATTTTTCTGATTTTTTTTTTTTTTCGAATTTTGACTTTTTATTTATATACAATACCTTCCGTCTATGTAGCGAGCTTTGGGTCGGTGGCTCCCAAACCAGTTGGTTTTAGGGCACCAGGTGTTAAGACACCCCTACGGACTTAATTACTCCGACTTCAGATATATATATATATATATATTATATATATTTTACAGCATCTTGATCCATGTAGCGAGCTTTGGGTCAGTGACTCCCAAACCAGTTGGTTTTAGGGCACTAGGTGTTAAAACACCCTTACAGACTTAATAACCCGGATCTTAGACGTTTTTTTTTTTTTTTTTTTTTTTTTTTTTTTACTCCATCACTTTTTGAGATGCTTCCTCCAATTAAACTAGAGACTGAATATTACAAACTTTTCAATTTTAGCTCATGACCGTATGTTTCCATGCATGTTGATAATATCTGCCAACTGAGCATATGAAGATTCATTTTAGTCAGTTTTAAGGAGAATTTACAAATTAAATAATTTAAAATGAAATAAACAAAAATTAACTTGTTTCAAAAATGGTTGAAATACGTCTCAGGAGTGGAAACTCCTTACTCAGCTATCTCTTACCAATTTCACCCTTTTAGTCAAAATAAAAACACAAAAATGCAAAATATTTTGTAATTTTTGAAAATTTTTCAATTTTTTTGTATTTTTCGAAAAATTTTGGACTGAAAATAAAAACAACATACAACTAAAAACAAGATACTAATCAACTAACCTTTAAAAAGTAGAAGAAGAGTTTAGAAGGTCGTACCTGGTTAGCTGAAAATCTACAGGAATTTAAAGGTTAAGATCCAGATTAATTCTACGCCTCTTACCACGATCGTCCTCGGACTAATTTATCTTTGAAATGATAGGGTCAACTTTTGGTTCATAGGCTATGAGTTGGTCAATTAGATCCGGAGCAGTTCTGGCAGTAAAGAGAGAGTTCTTTCATAGGTTTTGACACGAACCCATTTCTCCGAGCATCATCAAGAAACACACAAAGAAAATCATAAAATCCATCAACGTTGAGCAGTCCAAGCGGTTTCTGGTGTATATTCAGGTTCGCCCAAGATAGTACTATAAAAATTTCCTCCAATGTACCCAAGCCACCTGGCAAAGCAATAAAAGCATCAGAACGGTTAATCATTTCCACCAGTCGTTCAGACATACCTGGCACGATCAGTTCCTCTCCGTTTGATGATCCAATAAGATTTGCCTCTGCCAATGGTTTTGGAATGATTCCCAAAACATGACTGCCTCTTTCCTGTACAGCCTTTGAAACGATCCCCATTAATCCAAGATTTCCTCCGCCATATATTAAGTGCATATTCCTTACTGCTAAGACTCGACCCAATTCCTGTGCTGCTTCTATGTATTGTGGTTTAGTACCAAAAGTACTACCGCAAAACACACAAATGTTTTCAACTCGTCTTTTTGAAGTGGCTTCCATTTTTTTATGTATTTCTTTCTCAACTATGGATGCCTTCAAAAGTGCAATGACGGGCTAAATTTATAGTACCTGAAAAAGGGTGAGTAATAATAGCACTAATATCTTCCAAAGGACGATTGTTAGCTAAACAACAAAAGAAATCGTGAAAGGTCAACAAGTCTGGATCCTGTCTACGAAAATAAAGATAATTACAACAGAAAAGCAAATCAAAGTAATAATTAAGGCAACAGAATTGTGTACGCAATACGCCACTCGCGTAGTATAAATTCATTAGGATGTGTCTCAAGATTTCATTCCTTACTCAGCCATCGCAAATGAATTGTTTCTCATCTTTGATTGCCAAACATAATTCCTTTTGTTTTAAAATGCATCGTTTATGCCTTTCCCTACAAAAATAACACAAAATTAAAAACTCCACAATATTATACACAAAATATGAAAACAGAAATTACAAGAAATTGCATGGGTTGCCTCCCTGCTAGCGCTAAATTTTCGTCTTCAGCCAGACGTGACCGACATTCATCTGTTAAGGAGGTTTCAATGTCGTTTTTGATGTCTTATTAAAGACATTCCCATGTGCGTTGCTTTTGAAGGGTCTCTTCCAACGGTAAAGTGGCAAAAATAGTTTTGTCTCATTCAGTGATCGTGCCACCTTTTTATTCCTTGTTGTTCCAGTGATTCCTACAAAGAAAGAAAGAAAATCAGGAGGTCTCGTATGGTGCTTAACTTGGAATGGGAATTCCATTCTGTCAAGCTTCTGGTTGATATCTTTGGTTTGTACTCCCCAAAACAGCGATGTTTTTCCTGAATGCTCTGGATCTTTAATAAGTTCTGTCATCTGCTCATCCATTTGCTCTGCTTCTTGCTCCACCTTTTCTTCACAGATGTATTTGAAAATTTCTGTATTCAGTTCTTCATCTGTCATCTGTGAAATACATGCTGCAAAATTATCAACCTGAGGATGTAAAGAAATGTCAGATTTTAGGTCTTCATCCTCTGATCTGGGTGAAATGATTGGCTCAGGTAGATCTTCTTCAAACATAATTGCAAAATAATCTCCATGATCTTCATTTTGAGGATACAAAATTCCATCCTCAATTTTTGATGCAGTTGGCACAAACATTTCAGCTTCATCCTCGTCAGAATCTGAATAATAGAAATCAAATCGAGACTTTGCCGGTTCGGGTTCCTGAACTGATACCTCTGATTGTTGATACTGCTCAGCCTCCTCCTCTGTTGAAGTGTCATTATGAAATGATTGGTACTCAAAGGCTTCATCAATGTCATCAGAAAATGGTTCTTGAGGTATGTAGCTCTGGTTTTCTATTAATTGTCTGATCTGATCTGTCATTCTTTGTATGGATTCTGCGTTACTCTGAATTTGTGCATCAATTTGAGCTCCATGTTCTTTGAACATGTGAATCAATTGATCTTCCTCGGATGGTTCTGGTTGTTGGTAAAGATCAAAGGTAGATGGTGGATAAGATGGAAAATGTGGCTCTGTGAAATGTGATGGCTCATCATACCATGAAGGATTCTGATAGTTCTGCCACCCTGAATTGTAGTTGTACTCGCAATAATCGCTTGGGTGGTTACCATTACATATGTCACATCTCCACATTGAGTTCTGTTGAGCAAATGTAGTATTACTTGGTCCTGACATCCAATGATAGTCATTGGGCTGTACAACAGACCTCAGAAAACCGGACTGTTGCTCCCAGATTTGGGGTGTATCTTCTTGTAACGCTCGTAATATCTCAATCTCCCAGTAGTGTTCCATTGTTCAACCACCTGAAAACAAAAGAAAGAAATAAAAATTACAAATAAAAAAAAAAAATTAGATACAAGTAAATTAAATAGTTTCAAAATAACAACTCAAGAAATATAGTTCCCCGGCAACGGCGCCAAAAACTTGACCGGTGCAAACACACGCGTATAACGCAAGCGCACGTATCGTTCAAGTAGTATAAAAATATCGATCCCACGAGGACTTAATTGCTTAATAAAAATAAAATAAACAAAATAAAATACTTAATAAAAATAAAATAAACAAAATAAAATATTTTTCAGTAATTTACTTTCAGCATTTACTTTTCAGCATTTAATTTACAATATTTAATTTCAGCATTTACTTTCCGTCATTTACTTTCAGCAATTTACTTTTTAGCATTTTACTTTATGTCTTTTATTTTATTTAAGTTTTTACTAGCCCTAGTTATGTGTCGTAACTAAGTTAGTTATCTGGGGTTGTGATGAATTCTAATATCATCGGTTTATAAGGGGTTATTTTATAGTTTGGGTATTTAAAGGTTTACTTATTAAGTTTAAGCTTAATGCATCTTGTTAATTGGCCACTAATAAAATTGATCTGGTGGTAAATCTGAATTTTAGGTTTCAGCCTTAGAATTAATAGCCCACGATCTTCCTTGAGGATAGATAACCCTTTAATAGATTTCCTTACAGGATAGACATATACCTGTCGGGCGGGGGTAGCCATAATTGGAACTTAAACTTAATGAATCCAGGTAATTTGGTTGACATAGACATATGGTTCAATTGGGTTATACTGGGTATTTGCGTCTGACCATCGACAGAGGCTTTCGCATAATTTAGTGTTCCAGGTTAGTAAACCGATATATTACACAAAAATGAAATAACCACTTCATCTTTAAAATGATATTTGAAGATTCACAACCCTAAATAGTTTCCTAATATTGAATTTTCTTAAACCTACTTTCGCGCAATTTTATTTACTTGTTTTTAAATTCAAAATCATCACCATTTCAAATCAATCAATCAACCTGTTAGATACTAGTAATCATTTGACCTCATAAAATTAATAGATTAGGTATTAAGTCCTCGTGGGATCGATATTTATAACTACTTGAACGATACGTGCGCTTGCGTTATACGCGTGTGATTACGCACCGGTCAGATAGTAAGACAAGGTTTTTACTGGTCGACCAAGGAAGCTGACTGCGCCAAAGCGTGGTAAAGCATTGTCACGATTGCCAAGCACACGGTAACTTGAACCATTTTCCGCACACAGAGTTGCATGGGCTGTCAGAGCCGTGGCCTTCTCAGCATGGGGAATTGATATGATCGGAGAAATTCGACCGCACGCATCGAATGGACATCGCTTCATAGTTGTGGCAGTAGTCTACTTTTCAAAATGGGTGGAAGCCGAGTCGTTACGCAACGTTACAGCAAAGCAGATGGCGAAGTTCATAGCCCGGAATCTCATATGTCGATATGGAATGCCGCATCACGTGGTCACAGACAATGGATTCCAGTTTCAAGGAGAAACAAAGGTGATGCTACAGAAGTACATGATAGGACATCACAAGTCATCACCTTACAGACCGCAGGCAAATGGGGCATTCGAGGCAGCCAACAAGACAATAAAGACGATATTAGCCAAAATGACAGAGAACTACAAGGATTGGGCCGATATGCTACCGTACGCCTTGTGGGATACAGAACCTCTGTGAGAACAGCAACGGGAGCCACGCCTTACTCTTTGGTCTACGGAATGGAAGCAGTATTGCCAGTAGAAGTTGAGATATATTCTATGCGGGTATTAGTAGAAGCGAGTTACCTGAACAAGAATGGGCCTCGCAGAGATTTGAGCTGTTAGCACTGCTGGATGAGAAGAGGATGAAGTCCTTAAAGCATATGCAGATATACCAGAAGAGGTTGGCTCGAGCATTCAACAAGAAGGTGTGTCCTACTAAGATCAGAAAGGGTGATTTGGTACTCAAGCAGTCAAAACCATCGACGACAGTCCCGAGAGGAAAGTTCAGACCCAACTGGGAATGACTCTACATAATCCAGAAAGTAATGGGAAATGAGGCAGTGAGACTGTCAGATTTGGGATGGGAACTAGTTCACCGAGTCGATCAACGTGGATAGATTGAAGCAGTAGTATTTTGCCTGAGAAAGAGAAGACCG
Source organism: Zanthoxylum bungeanum (assembly GCA_019454045.1). Classification (NCBI taxonomy): domain Eukaryota; kingdom Viridiplantae; phylum Streptophyta; class Magnoliopsida; order Sapindales; family Rutaceae; genus Zanthoxylum; species Zanthoxylum bungeanum. The sequence goes on along the minus strand of SKCR01052152.1, from coordinate 83,455 downwards.
AGCAGTTACCAGAGAGAACTGGCGGAATACCTAACCCAACGGAATAGGAAATTCATCCATGCATACATGCATGCATACACGTAACGTATTTTCATTTTTTGTTTTGTTGTGTTTTGTTTTGTATTCACAGGTTTCAAAGAAGAAAAGAAAGAAAAGAGAAAGCGGGAAATGGAAGCAACCAGAGCAGCAACATATGAGTATTAGTTTCGGGGATGAGTCCCAGGGTAGAGGCCCGCATCAGTGTTAGTTTCGCGAATGAATCCCAGGGTCGAGGCCCACATTATCAGCAGCATCGGGAATGAATCCCAAGGTCGAGGCCCACATTATCAGCAGCATCGGGAATGAATCCCAGGGTCGAGGCCCACATGATCAGCAGTTTCGGGAATGAATCCCAGGGTTGAGGCCCACACTATCAGCAGTTTTGGGAATGAATCCTAGGGTCGAGGCCCACTTCATCAGCAGTTTCAGGAAGGAATCCAGGGTCGAGGCCCACTTCATCAGCAGTTTCAGGAAGGAATCCCAGGGTTTCAGGAATGAATCCCAGGGTCGAGGCCTACAGTATCAGCCAGTTTGGGGAATGAATCCTAGGTCGAGGCCCACAGTGTCTAGCACTTTTGGGAATGGATCCCAGGGTCAAGGGCCAGAATATCAGCAGCATTGGGAATGATCCCAGGATCGAGGCCCTATTATCAGTAGTTTCGGAATGGATCCTAGGGGAACGAATCCCAGGGTCGAGGCCCACACTATCAGCGATTTCGGGAATGAATCCCAGGGTCGAGGCCCCACTATCAGCAGTTTCTGGCAGGGTCGAGGCCCACATTATCAGTAGTTTCGGGAATGCATCCCAGTGGAACGAATCCCGGGTTCGAGGCCCACACTATCAGCAGTTTCGGGAATGAATCCCAGGGTCGAGGCCTACACTATCAGCAGTTTCTGGAATGAATCACAAGGGAATGAATCCCAGGGTCGAGGCCCATTTATCAGTAGTTTTCAGGAATGGAATCTCAGGGGACGAATCCCAGGTCGAGGCCCACATTATCAGCAGTTTCGGGAATGAATCCCAGGGTCGAGCCCACACTATCAGCAGTTTCAGGAATGAATCCCAGGGTCGAGGCCTACAGTATCAGCAGTTTGGGGAATGAATCCTAGGGTCGAGGCCCACAGTGTCAGCACTTTTGGGAATGGATCCCAGGGTCAAGGCCCAGAATATCAGCAGCATTGGGAATGAATCCCAGGATCGAGGCCCCATATTATCAGTAGTTTCGGGAATGAATCCTAGGGGAACGAATCCCAGGGTCGAGGCCCACACTATCAGCGATTTCGGGAATGAATCCCAGGGTCGAGGCCCACACTATCAGCAGTTTCTGGCAGGGTCGAGGCCCACATTATCAGTAGTTTCGGGAATGCATCCCAGTGGAACGAATCCCAGGGTCGAGGCCCACACTATCAGCAGTTTCGGGAATGAATCCCAGGGTCGAGGCCTACACTATCAGCAGTTTCTGGAATGAATCACAAGGGAATGAATCCCAGGGTCGAGGCCCATATTATCAGTAGTTTCAGGAATGAATCTCAGGGGAACGAATCCCAGGGTCGAGGCCCACATTATCAGCAGTTTCGGGAATGAATCCCAGGGTCGAGGCCCACACTATCAGCAGTTTCAGGAATGAATCCCAGGTCAAGGTCCACAGTATCAGCATTTTTGGGGAATGAATCCCAGGGTCGAGGCCCATACTATCAACAGTTTCGGGAATGAATCCCAGGGTCGAGGCCCACATTGTCAGCGGTTTCGGGAATGAATCCCAGGGTCGAGGTCCATATTGTCAGCAGTTTCGAGAATGAATTCCAAGGTCGAGGCCCACATTGTCAGCGGTTTTGGGAATGAATCCCAGGGCGAGGCCCACATTGTCAGCAGTTTCGGGAATGAATCCCAGGGTCGAAGCCTACATTATCAGCAATTTCAGAAATGAATCCCAGGGTCGAGGCCCACGTCATCAACTCAGATTGGGAATGAATCTTGGGGGTCGCAGCACCTCACCACCAGATCAACTCAGTTTGAAGCAACAGGCAAGTCAGGCAGCAGCTGGCGAGCCAGGTAAGTAAAAATGCATTGCATAACTTTGATAGGATTGTCATTGTCATACACAGCACAAGTCCCATCAAAGTTGGGGCGACTGTAGGCACTGCATTTTTGCATATAAGTCCCGATGATGAGCCTCGTACGGAGGCACTACCCTTTAAGTTGCGGAAGTCACGGGAAATAGACGTCAGAAAGGAAAATTCAGAAATCAATACCTTGTTGGACTTAATTCGTTTGCTTAGCTTCGGGTCGCTCATTGGATCTCTATTTTAAAATTCATCCTAAGCCCACACACTACCAACCACACGCCCAAGCCCACCAACTAGTCATACTACATGCCCATAAGCCTCCAAGCCCATTAACACATCAAAAAATATTCAAACACATTAAACACATGTTAAAATCCAATCAAATCTCATTCCTAAATTAAAAAATCAAATCAAATCCCATAAATCACCTTCCTAATTAAATTAAATCACATGCCTAAACTAAATAAAATAAAATCAAATCCCATAAATTCTTTTCCTAAACTAAAACAAATAACCTCCATAAATTAGAGAGATCATTTCCTTATAGCACACTAATTAAAAGATATCCTCCATAATTACATGATTCATTCCCTTCCCGTGCAAGGAAAGCCCTAACCCTCTCCTATAAAAAGACACCCAAACCAAACCCTTGGACCTCGCTAGCTCATTCTGCCACTCTCTCCACTCACGACCTCTTCTTCCCTCTAGCCACAAATAACAAATAAACCCTAGCATTCACGCCCAAGAAACCCCCTCATTCACGTAACACACTACCCTCTCTCTCGGCAAGCAATCCACGTGAACTGCCTCCACCCATGCACACATGAATAAACAACAAGCAAAACCCTAACTGATCCTCTCTTCACTTCACGCTTCACACAAATAAATCCCTCACGCCACAGCCCCCCTTGACACCATTCATAGCCAATAAACCCCTCACGTATCTCTCTCTTTGACACCATGTACAGCCAATAAACCCCTCACGTCAAAGCCCCCCTTAACAAACCAAAAAACCCTAAAAAATGATCCCACAAAGCCAACAACCACGTGAAGCACACACAGGCCACTCTTCAACGTGAATTAGCCTCTCACTCCTCCAAAGCACATGGCCACGTGAAACACACCAAAGTCACCCCCGCTAACCGACCAAAACGAAGCCATACACTCACGCCAAACACAGCCACGTAGCCACACATACCCCACCGAACCGTAACAAATAAACAAATAAACCACTCACAATAGCCCTCTCATCAACACACACAGCAAGCCCGCCTTTCCCCTAAAAAACTGATCCTAAAACAGTCCAAAACAGTCCCCGAATTAACCCCAAACCATCACCAAAAATAGCAGCCCAAAACAGAGAAAACAGCAGCCCAAAACAGCGAAGCAACAAAGGAAAACAACGAACCAGTAAATCGGGAAAGTTGCGGAGCATCAACCCTTCTGAAACCGTGTAACGCACTTCCAAGAGGCGACTTAAGAGGTTAGACCTGATGGCACCCTTTTTATTTATTCCTGTTCTTTTATTTATTATTATTTCTTTGCATGCATATTGTGGATTCATGTGTGTTGTGGCCATGGGATGAATGATTTTATGCTATCTTTCGTGGTATATCGGATGGAAACCCGGACGTAAATTCTATAGCCGAATCCAAATGGACAGTAGTGCGGTCTGAACTCGGGATACAATTCCATGTACCACTTGAGAAACACACATATTTCGTTTTATCCAATCTTGCGTTTATTTGTTTTTTATTAGAAATAGTACGTTACTTTATGCATGATTAGTTGTTTAGCATATTATTTCCAAGCATGATTTAGTTATTTCTTTCACATTAGGAACTTAATTATATTTCCTCTACGTTTATGTTTAGATTATTATTTATTTATATTGCCATGTTTATCAATTTAATGTGTCCACGAGATTGCGTGCTTGCATTTATTAGATTTACTTTTATGCATGCAAACTTAGATATAGGTTCTATTCCAATGTATGCAAACTTAGATATAGGTTGTATGCAAACTTAGATATAGGTTATTCTTACATATGTATGTTGCGTAGACTCGGCTATATTATCACATAAATCCGTTCATTACAAGTGGCATAAGTAAGGGACCATTCCGAACCCAACGGTTTGAGGTATTCCCTTGCGAGGGGTAAGTGCAGCCTTAAATCATTTCTCAGTTCACACTGGGTGGCGACTCCATTTTATTTCTCCGGTTTAGTCCCCCATGGGCTACTCCGTACTCCCGACCGGGCCGCGAGCCTGGAACAGCGTCACCGATTTATGTGTCCTAGACACATGCTGTAAGAGTTATACATGTTTCTAAAATGATTAAAACTATCATATTCGAGGCCTAACCTGATATTACGAGGGTCCTTGATGAAACACGAGTACATATCATCAAAGTATTTCCACTCAGTTGTATCAGTAGGGTGTCTAAGAATGCCCTCATCACCAACTATCTTATCATGATGCCATATTTCCACTCAGTTGTATCAGCAGGGTGTCTAAGAATACCCTCATCACCAACTATCTTATCATGATGCCATCTCATGTCGGATGCGATGTGACATAACATAAACAACCTTTGTAGTCTATGTGTCAATAGAAAATAACGGAACACATTCTAAGCCATTTTTTCCCATTACCACGGATCTTATACCAGTTTTCTACAGATTGGACAATTCTAAAGGAATTCATACTCTACTTGAAATAATACACAATCATACTTATAGGCGTTTATCGATTTACCCAATCCCAAATCACACAATATTTTCTTCGCCTTGTAATATGATTTTGAAAATTCTGTGTCGGCTGGTAACATATATCCAAGCAACTTTAACATCATGTCAATGTTTTTATCGCTCATTCGATTACTTACTTTAATACAGAGTAGCTTGACAATAATGTTTAAAGTTGACTTGCCAGCACCATAAAAAGGTATCTTTTAGCATCTTCAAGTAACTAACTAAATACTTTATGTCTGTCATTCTCATTTGAATGTGAATTTCTCCATCAAATTTATCCAATGTCGAACCCTGCAAGTCATGTAGAGCATGAATCATATCATCATCATCATTTTCTTGACGATGCTTGTGATAATAGGTACTGACTTTTGAATGGATATACTGAGAATTAGAATTATAATTTTTTCCATGATAAACCCACGTTTGATAGGTCACTGAAATTCCCGACATGTATAAGTGATCTATAACCCGCTCAAATGATTCATTCTCTTATTCAAACAGTTATTACATGGATAATGCACACGATATTCCATATCATTTACTCGTTTAATTGCTTCCATGAATTCTTCCACCCCTTTATGATATTCGATACTCAATTTATTGGGCACACTCATCCAAATTCTATCCATATCAACCAAATATCTACAAAATATAACAAAATTATCAATTAATTAAAAGTAATGTATGTACAATATTCACTTAATGTTAGGATATATGCCCTAGAGTTTCATGTAATATGTAAACGAAACTATTTGTATAAAATAAAAGATGCATTATTCATTTATCAATTATTTTGATTTAAATTGCATATTATAATTTGTATAGTTTACCCTTGATTATTTATATTAGTGTATGAGTGCCATACATAAGAGGATTGAAGTATGAAATTGGTAATCTAAAATAGTCCATAGAGAGAAAACAAAATGGGTATTTAGTTTATGGTTTATCTATAGCTGCAGTCTATTCTATAACTGTATGGCGACCTTGATCCGAGATCGTCCATATGGTGACATGTGAATGAATGCACCTTATGTGATGTGATCATATAGGACTGGACCTAGATAGAAATTAATTTCTTATAATATCCGTTAAATAAAGAAATTCATTTCAATCTATTAGATGGTCATATATGGATTGATTTGAATCCTAAGTGTACTACGAACTCTAGCATGACAAGAGATGTCATTTTGATTTACAAATGTGAGGTTGGTGTAGAAATTCTGACCAACTGCTACGTACTTTACGAACATGGTTTTGTGTTTAGCTGATGATGTTTTACATATATTTGGAGTTCACTCATTCTTGTGAGAAGTATATGAGTATATTCCTTAAAGGTTTATTCGATACTTGAAATATTAGAGCACTCAAGTCTTTCTATTACAAATAGAAAGATTAATATTCATAACAGTTATGAATAAATCGTTTATTAGAGAATCAATGATACTTAAGGTAAAAATAATTATAGGGGTATAACATATATTTTAACCCGGCTCTAATTATGAGATACTCATGTAGGGTCAATCTGTATGTAATGGCTATATTGATGGACACCGACATAGTTCAGCTTATTTTATATATCTACAACGATGGGAGTGCACTTTAGGTTTTTAGTGGAATATCATGTTTCATTCATGCAACTCTATCTTGCTCTACAGCTTACCAAAAAAACTGTATATATACGTGGACCAATGAACATGCATCCCTAAGACTACATTTAGTACCCATCTCCTTCTAGCTGAGCAATCTAACATGAGGAAGTCTTCACCGAAAGGATGCCAACGAATCCTGCAAAAATAAAACTGAGAGTGTGGGGGTGGGGTAAGTCATATGAATGACTTATTGAATGAATGCTAAAAGATAAAACAATGTAGAAATATTTTATTATGTAAAATAATTGAGCTGTAAAAAGAAATCGTTCATTTATTTTGATAACATAATTATCTGAAATATACATTTGATTCATATAAACATATGATAATAAAATAATTATCATGAAACATCTCACCAGTATCGTGACCTGAGGGCGTGAAACCTACTTAGAGGGACCCAACACCATGTAAGTAGAGGATCAAGAACATGAACATGAAAGTACCTAAGGGAGTCACCTGAGGACTATTAGGCATGTTGAGTTGAGCGAACTCGAGACGCTATACATGAGATGACGATACTATACTGGTGGTTTGAAAGTATTTTATTACTTATATAACTAAATTTAGAATCAATCTAAATCATGTATCTTAAACTTGCAGAATCATAGTCATGTAACATAGTGAACTTATAACATAACTTGAAAACATGTAAAACTGTCATTATCTGAAAATACAATATAAAGTTGAGCTGTTACTCTTGGAAACATGTTCATATAATTCTGAAATTCGGCATAACCTTAAACTAAAATCTTAATTAATAAAACACTTAGAGTTTAAAATGTGAAAACTACAACATTCACTCATTAAGCTGATGAAAAATCCTAATGCTTTTGTTGGCACGTGAAACTGACTGGAACTTCCAGTATGGAACTGGTACGATCTATAAACCCATAATCAAAATATGGTCAATATGCTACGATACTTATGATTATAAACATGTGCATGCAATGATACGTGTATTTATGCTAACATGGATGGTTGAGATGCTATCTGACATCATAAGAAGTGTTCTGGAATAAACTAGAATTGATCCTGAAACTAACTTTGTGTCATGAAGTAATATGGTGCACTTCACGAAGCCAAACCTAAAGATGTTCGCATCGTGACACAACCTATTTTATGTCACGACGTGCACTAAGTGTAATGCTGGTTGGAGAGCTAATATTATTTTTGTGTTGCGAAAAAAGTTCATGCACGTCGCGATGCCAGTCCAATTTCAAGACTGCTTTGCAACACGCCAATGTCAACTCTCTTAGAAACATAACACCACTACACTATCATCTTCTAACATGAGCACTTTCCTGAATTTCATCATACTTTATTTCCATAATGAGAATGTTATAGTAACAACAAACCCAAGAACTAGGTTTTCTATACAAAACAAATCTTACACAATATATGGAAACAATCCTTAATTTGAGCATAACAAATATTAAAATCAACCTAATCATGCTTAGGTTTCTATAATTCTATATGAGGGGACTTGAAGCATGATGCAAAAAATGCAAGAAAATTGCTAAGTTAGGGATTGAGCGACTTACTTGCTTCAAACATCACTTGAAGATGCAAGAAACATACCATTGAGTTTGCTCAATGGGGCTAAAAATGAAGCAAAAATGAGGAAGAATGAGATTGTTTAGGCGTGGGTATGCTAAAGAAGAAAGAGAAAAATGGTATATTTATATTAACCATAATTTCTGGATTTTTCCAAAAACAATCATGATATTTATAAAGACCATGTGCTAAAATTGGTCATTCACGTCTCTTTGTCTTAGGCCGACTTTAAGGCTCATATTTGACTTGGTTCCACACCAAATTTGGGAAATACTTAACATAAAAGTTGTAGTCTTATGTCAGCTTTCCAAAGGTACTAGAATCATTGAAAAATGATATATATAGCTCAAGATATCGCTGAAATACTAAGAGTTGGTCATGAGTGATGTAACATAAAAAATGTTTGCTGAAACTAAAAATTATCTCGGAGTTTTGGCAAAGGTTACTTGGGTAATTATCCTATTAATTTTGATTAAATACGTAATAATATTTCATGGATAAGAAGTACGACCATGTTTGACACGTCATGATAACCAAAGTGTTATAATTTACTCAAAATACATAATGAGTAAATAAATTATTAGAGTAATTGAGATTATTGTTGGGGGGATGTGAGACTTCTAGGGTCGGATCAGTGCCTCATGCAGTAAAAGTGGGTCTAATCCATGAATATCAAGGATAGGTGTATATTTAAATTATTTTATAGAATACTATATTTTGTTATGAGTCCTTAGGAAAAAAAAGGGACCAAATCGAAGTCCGGAAACTCCAGAACGGAGAAAATGAAATTTCAATGCTCATTGGCAGTAGCTGTCGGTGAGTCGCGACGCTCAGGCTTGGGAGTCACAATGCCTAATCTACGAATGCTCAACGTCACGACGTGCAAGAGTGAGCATCACGAAGCCTGAATCTCTAAGAGCTCAGTGTCGTGACGCTGCCCAATGTAAAATGTTGGCAGAGAGCATTTTTACCTTTTATTCAATTCTAAACGCTTCCAATTTCCTCAAAACACTTCAATACACCTAAAAATCAAATTTTAACATCAAAATGATCATCAAAAAATGTTATACAAGAAAAATACATGTATTTTGAAACACATATATGCATTTCGTTAAATCAAAACATAAACTAAAATAGAATCCCACAATAAAGTAACTCATGAAAAATTCTAGGTTACTCAAAGTTGGTCGAGTGATTTTAGAATTGTAGCCATAGCTCCAAGCTATCATCTAAAGTCAAAAAACTCTAATTTTATGTTCCATGTCCAACATGAATTTTTTGACATAATTACAAACATATTGTCTTTATACTTCCAAAGTATCGGTACCCAATTAATTAGCCTAATTTGAACATCAAGTTATGTTATTATGTGTCCAATACATAATTCATCAATATATCTCACTAATGATAACTCACTTATGAAAACATAGATTTGGAGAAGATCAAACTTACCGAGCAAGCTTGATTGCAATATCCAATCTTCTTCTCATTATTGAAATGTTGTGTAGAACTTCCAAAGTTAGCAAGCTTGGTTCCAAAATCCAATCTTCTTATCCTTATTGTTGTAGAGAATTCCCAAAGCTAGAAAGATTGGTTCTAAGATCCAATATTCTTCTCATTATTGAAATATTATAGAGAACTTCTAATGCTTCTTTAAACACTTCTTTTACTTAGGCTAATATCTCTAATTCTTGCTTGTTTTAGCTCTTTAAATCTTGATTAAAAACTTGCTCAAGCTTGGCTTTTATAGCGAAACTTATGCAATTTTTAATTAATAAATGTGCTAATTAATTTTTATGTGGGCTTAATCCAATTTGTCCAAATATGTATAATTAGGTGTGACTAATCACCTTTGTCTACCACTTTGATTTAATCCAATTAAATCAAGACAAAGTTTAATTAGATTAGTTGAATGTCTACCACTTTGATTTAATCCAATTAAATCAAGCCAAATACACCTATTATTACATATTTGTAATTACCAAAATATCCTCCAATGGTAGAGATATTTATGAAATTACAACAATGTTTGTTATCCAATAGTACTTAATTATTTTAGTTTATAATTATAATATCAAATTTTATTTATTATCAAAAATTATCTGCTACCCAAGTGTTTAATTAGTACACTTCATATTGTCGGACTCTTTAAGTTTAGACACATTCGTCATATAAGCCTAGCTTATATGTACTAATGAACGGAAAATATATCAATATTTACCGTCCATTTGACCTAATATTTTATTTAGTTTCTCGGGTTTGATGAACATTTTGATGTGTTTTTGTGTATTTTGCAGATAAAATTTTGGGACTCAATGGAATCAACTCAGGGCTAAAACGTTGAAAAACAGATGAAAAAGGGCAAAATAGGAAAATCACTATTCACACGTCGCAACATGCACACTTCTCTGTGTCACAACGCGCCTCAATTATGCAACTTGCTGACACGCGTCATCATTGATGTCATCACTGCGTCATCATTGATCATGCGTCGCGACGCCCATGACTCTCTATGTCGCGACTCACCAATGAACGCGTGCCATGTGTCAACATCTCAGTAAGCCGTGTACATGTGTCAACAATCAACGCACGTCGCGACGCGCAAGGCCGAATTTTGCTCATAAATTGAAGCTGATTTCATTTTCCAAATTCATGCTTTCCTTAGGTTTCTAATAAGGAACTTGAGGATTGCATCTTGTTTATATTTAATTTCTATATTTTAATAATGTAATTTTATTTTTAGTAGTAATAATAGTTTGTATGTTTTATCTTTCTTTTATGTTTAGTAATTAATTTCCGCTGGGGGAAGGGTGAAACCTTTAATATGATAAGGTAGATTAATCTCACTTATTTTATAATATGGAAATTGTAATTCAATAATATGTATTAATGTTGATACCGCCTACGTGGCTGGTTTTATTTATTGACATAATGTGACACCACTATATGGTCGGTCTTTAGGTGACAGATGATTACCGCCTATATGGCTGGTTTATGGACAAATAATAACACCGATTTTATAGCTGGTTTGACTTAATTAATCGGGTAACACTGACAATTTCTATATTATAAAAAAGTGAGATTTATACATTTGAAATATTAAAGGTGGATCCCCAAACCCAAATATTGTATTTCTATTATAAGGAAGTGATGAAGCACAATATTCATAAGTTTAATAATTGATTTTCTTTGTATAATGTGTGATGCTTTGGCTTGTTTATTGAATCTTAATCTTAATACTTCTTGTTGCCTAATCACCAATAAGATTGATGTGGTAAACTTAAAATGAACTTGGAAAAAGGATTTTTGGTTTCAGCCTTAAATTAATAGCTCACGATATCACCTTAGAGATTTCCTTCCAGGATAGGAATATAACTGTCGGGCATGGGTAGCCACAATTGGAACTTGAACTTACTGAATTTGGAGTTTCTTAATTAACATAGGAATACAATTAATTAGGTTACTTTGGGTGTTTGCATCTAACCATCAAAAGAGGCTTTTGCATATCTTCGTGTTCCGGGTTAACAACTGATTTATTACACATGTATAGGAGAATCAATTCATCATTAGAGTAATATTGAGCGGATTCACAACCATAGATGTTTTCTTTATTATTAATTTCCTTTGTTTGTATTTATTTTTATTTACTTATTTAAATCTAGATTCAACCAACGAACAATCCCTTCTTAGCTCAATTAGATACTTATAAATATTTAGCATCAATAATTAATAACAACAATAGAATTTAAGTCATCGTGGGATCGATATTATTATACTACTTGAGCGATATGTGCACTTGCGTTACGTGTGTGATTTCACCGATCAAGTTTTTGGCGCCGTTTCCGGGGACTTATTTTTCTTGTGTTATCTATCTACTTTACTTGTATCTAATTTTCTTTACTTTTATTCGTAACTTTTATTTTTCTTTTATTTTTCAGGTGGTTGAAATGGATCATTATTGGACGATGGAAGCATTAAGAACTTTAAGAGATGAAGATATACCCCATATCAGGGAGCAGAAGTCCGGTTTTCTGAATCCTGTTGTATAGCCCAATAAATATCTATGTATGTCAGATCCAATCAACACAACATTTGCTCAACCATTTCAGAGATGTGAGATATGTGATGGTAAGCACCCTAGCGATCATTGCATGTACAACTACAATTTAGGGTGGCAGAACTATCAGAATCCTTCATGGTATGAAGAGCCATCATATTTCACTGAACCATATTCTCAATCTTATCCACCATCAACTTATGATCTTCAAGAACCAGAACCATCAGAGATAGAACATTTGATGGACATGCTCAAGAAACGGGAAAAAAAATTTACTAACATGTACAAGATGCTCAAGAAACGGGATGCAGAACTCAATGCAAAATTTCAGAGTCAAGCATCAACCATACAGAGACTGACAGAACAAATGACAATTAATTGAGAACCAAAACAACATACCTCACAGAGCATTCTCAGATGACACTGAAGCAGCCTTCGAGTTTCATGATGACAACTTAATTGAGACAAAGACTGAACAGTATCAAGAGTCATAGGTATCAGTTTAGGAGCTCAAAAAAACATAAGAGAAACAAACAGAATAGCTACCCGAGTCGTTCATACCAACCACAGAGTATAAAGGCCTACAATCAGACATATCTTTACATCCTCATGCTGACACTTATGGAGCATGCATTTCACATATACAGATGAATAGCTGAACAATGAAATACTGAAATACATATGTGACGAAATAGTGGAGCAAGATGCAGGACAAATGGAAGAGAAAATGTCTGACCATATTGAAAATCTCATGACTTCAGGAGAAACATCACTGTATTGGGGAGTACACATCGAGGACATCGCCCAGAATCTTGACAAAATGGAACAACTATTCAAAGTTAAGCACCATATAAGACCTCCTGATTTATTTTCATTTCTTTTGCAGACCACTGATGCAACAAAGTTTAAGAAGGTGGCACGAGCACTGAATGAGACAAAATTCTTTTGGTCACCTCATCTTTGGAAGAGACCCTTCAAAAGCAACGCTCATGGGATTGTCCTTAATGGGACATCCAAAACCACGCTGAAGCCTCCTTGATGGATGGACTTCAGACACGTCTGGCTGAAGACGTAAAATTTAGCGCCAGTACGGAGGCAACCCATGCAATTTGTATTATTGTTGTAATTTCTGTTTTCGTATTTTGTGTATACATGTTGTAGAGTTTTTAATTTTGTGTGTTATTTTTGCAGGGAAAAACACAGACGGAGCACTTAAACCAGAGCAAGCCAGTAAAATTTGGGATATCACAGAATAAAATTTGACAAAATCACGAGGATAAAAATTCAATTCAGTAGAGATGATGGAGTAAGGAGTCAACTCTTGATACGAGTCCTAGTGGATATATTCATCAAATGACTCGATTTTGTTAAAAAAAATAACTGGCGTCGCGACACAAATTTCCCATCTTGCGATGCAAATGAGACAGAATGTGGCATTTTGTTAAGCCTTTGGCATCGTGACGCATAAACCCATCACGTCGCGACGCGATGAACCAAACACGTGAAAACACAAATTTTAGGGTTCCACATCGCGACGCAAACCATTTTATTACGACGCACGTACGATTTCTGGTATTAAAATCAGCCTCCGCCAATCATCTTCCTCACATCTCATCTCCATTTTATTCATTTTCTATAAATTTCCTCCACAAATCTGTCCTTCAAATCGCCAAAATCCATAAACCAAACTCATTATAACCCACGAAATCACTTCCCAAATGAAACCTAACCTTCATTTACGCGTGTAAAGCCCGGATTTGTGACACAGACCTTCCTCCATTTGCGAGAATTTGGGAAGCAACTTGCGAAAAAAATCAGGTTCATTTGCTCCCTTTCTCTTTTCATTTTTATTTTATCACTATGTTGTGAAAAATTTGTGAATATTTGTAGTCGAAATTTATGATTTACAGTTTGTGGGTGTTTTTGTAATAAAAGTTCTGAGTTGTGGTTGTGACTATCTGGTGTAGTTTTGGTGTGGTTAATTTGATTGTGGTAGATTGAAAAATTTTGGGTGTTGAATTCGTAGCTTTGGGGGCGAAGGCGGTTTGTGATTTTTGAGTTGTTGAAGTGTTAGTTTAGGGTGATAAAATTGAGAAATCTTGAAAATTAGGGAAATTCTGTCGAAATTTTTTAAAAAATTAAAATGGCCCATAAGAGAATGCAAACTTCAGAGGCATCCAGATCGAGTTACGATGTAACAAAATTTGTGTCGGCAACTACTGAGCGTCGATATGAAAAGGGGATGAGACAAAAGTCCCGATTATGGAGAGGGGTTTTGACATTAACCCCGGACAGTTTCCCAGATAGATAGTATTATCGCCACCACGCACTAGCATAAGCTTTGCCAATAGCCTAACCCAGCCTGTATACCCATTGTCCGTGAGTTCTACGCCAATGCTTACGAGCATCAGGCATACCAGGTGTTAGTTAGAGGTCAACAAGTGACATTTGATAGATCCACAATTAATAGGTATTATGGGTTGCCCGATATGAAAGTAGATGAATATACGGCAGCCATGGAACATCTAGATATGACTCATCTAACACAAACACTTTGCATCCCTAATGCTATATGGGATATGAGTAGCAGCGGGGAATATTTGAAGATGAACTCACGATATCTTAAACCAGATGCCAGAGTTTGGTTTCATTTCCTTACCCGCACATTACTGCCAGACACCCATACCACCAATGTAACTAAAGAATGGATGATCCTGTTATATTCTCTGCTGAATGGACATACCGTTGATATGGATGAGCTGATATCGACCAATATAGTTTTGGCAGCACGCTCTACACAAATTGGCCTGCTGTACTACAACTTAAATACAAACCTATGCACGCTGGTCAGGGTGCCATTGACTATAGGGAAGAAATAATACAGCCCACCACTGCATTGAAAACTCGAATTATCCAACAACTCTGAGCAGAGAGGCCTGCACAGGCCAGTTCTTCCTCAACACTTGCAGCTCAACATCAGCAAACTCAACCAGCACAACGACCATCGCGATCTCGCTCCATATCACAACGTGTACATCAGTTGGAATCTTGGGTCGATTACATTGCTTAACTACTTTAACGAATAGAACACCATCAGGGGTTGAGTGATGATCAGATCCAGCTTATCTAGGGGACAACAGCGAGGACAACGATGAGACTGAGGAATGAAAAAATCACGGTAACTGATGGAGTTGGTGCTTGGAGTGCCAATATGAGTTGTACATTTTATTATTTATTAATAAAATAACTACATTTTTCATTTCATACCTTATTAATGGTATTGTCATTATTTGTATTAGATTGATGTATATATATGCTAAGAATGACATTGACCTTAGAATAGTTTTGACACTAGGTGTAAACTATTCTTAAAGTAAATATTCATAGTCGTTGGTTTTGGAATACAGTTGAATTCCTATAACCTAGAAGACTATTGGGATTGGAGTTCCAATGGTTTAACCCGATGTACCATTAGTTTGGGAAACGAGTATAAACATGTAGGTATTCGTTGAAGCGAATACTGAATAACTCACATGAGATTTCTAATTGTTGGATGTACACACCACCGTCAATAGGAATCTCCTCGAGTCGAGTAGCATATGTAATCCCTTGACTATAGGATAACATTGATTTTGTGTGAGATCCTCCACACTTTGATGTCATGTATGTAAGAAACCTTTCATGGTTTGGCCTCTAGATGTTCGCTGGGTGTGGACCGATGCACTCAATAATCAAGTGCGAAGTAAGATAGGATCTGTCGGCCCATATGTGTACCATAAGGGGTTTAGGTATCCATATAAGTAAAGTCATGATTCTTAAAGCTTTGGCCAAAGTCGATCACCTAGGGTGGATCGCATCAGTTATGAAGAATCATGGACATGTCGACATGAGATGTGTGTCTCGAAAACTTGACGGTATATTCTATATGTCCTAAGTATAATCGGATAGCCTACGATGGATGGATTGTTAAACATATGTGATGACCTCGACTTTTATAGTTCAGAAAGGTCGTTCGTGTTCTTCGTGAATTCGGAGGTGGCCGAATTACGTACATATTAGCTAGGCTTATATGACGAAAGAGTCCCAATATGAAGTGTGCTCATTGAGCACTTGGGTAGCCGATTATTTTGATAAAATATAATATTCGATAATATAATTATCATCTAAGATAATCAAGTGTTATTGGATAACATTGATTATTTACTTTGACCTAATTGGATTATTGGATTAATTCAATAATTACACAAGGGCTTAGTTGTAAAATCATAATTATCTCTACCATTTCAGGATATTATGGTAATTGTAAGTATGTAATAATATGTGGTTTTGGCTTGATTTAATTGGATTAAATCAATGTGGCAAACATTTAACTGATCCATTTCCTAATCCTTGGCTTGATTTAATTAGATTAAATTAAAGTGGGAGACAATGGAGATTAGTCACACCTAATTATACATATTTGGACAAATTAGATTAAGCCCACTTAAAAGTTGATTGCAACTTTTATTAATTAAAAATTGTGTAAGTTTTGCTATAAATAGCAAGCTTTATGAAGGTTTTAATTACAAATACAAGTACAAGCATAAGCAAATACTTGAGAGATTAGCCTAAGTTAAAGAAGTGTTTAGAGAAGCTTGTGAGGTCTTTACAACATTTCATCTAGGAGAAATCAAGATTGGATCTTGAAGTGAAGCTTTGAAGCATTGGAAACAAGATTGGATCTTGAAGTCAAGCTTGCACACCTTGGAGGTTCTCCAATAATTTCAACAAAGGAGAAGTAGATTGGATCATGCATCAAGCTTACTAGGTAATGTTTAATCTTCTCCTAGGCTATGTTCATTTATGTATTAGATGCATGATAACATAGCTTAATGTTAAAATAAGGCTAATCAATTGTGTTAGGATACTTTAGAAGTATAAACACAACATGTTTATGTATTAGGTAAAAAATGTTCATGTTGGACATGAAACAATTAATAAGAGTTTGGAACTCTTGATTAAAGCTTAGAGATATGGCTACCATCCTAGATCCACTTGACCAACTTTAGGTGAACTATAATTGTTCATGAGACATTTCTAATTGGGATTCTAAAATGGGTTGTTTATTGGATTCAAAATTTACGTAAATGTGTATTTAGAATAAATTTATGTTTTTGTAAAAATATTTGATATTTTGAAAAACTTAATTTTTATTCTATAACTTGTGTTGATGTTGGTTTTGATGTTAAAAAATAATTTTGGATGTTTTTGAAGTGTTTAGGGAGAGCCGAAAATAATTAGGGTAAAATACCTTAATTCCTTCAACTCACTTTCCAGTGAGCTGAAGGAAGCAAAACAATGAAAACAAAAAAAAAAATGTGACAGACCTGTGAGTTACAGTGCTCGCGCGCACTGTAGCACATGTATTGCACATGCGTCATGCCCTTGACGCGTGCTGATTTTTTTTTCTCTCGTTCTGGAGCTTCTAAACTCCAATTCATTCCCGTTTTTTCCTTTGCACTATTAATGGAATATAGTATTTCATTAAATAATTAAAATTACACCCATACTTAATATCCACGGGTTAGACCCATTTTTACTGAGCGGGGCACCGATCCGACCCTAGGGGTTCCACAATTGCCCCAACAGATTATTATCAGTAGCAAAGGCTTAACCACACAACACATGTTTTGAATCTATGCCATAGTAATTTTAATTTAATTATGCATAAGACATATTGGATATGTATTGCATGTTTTAAATTAAAACTTTGACCTAATTAAGTTAATGACTTGATTGTCATAAATCTCCCGTGATTAGGTGATTACTTTAATTAAATAATAGTATTAATAATGTTGGAGTATTATTGGATGGTCTGACTTGTCAATACGGAGATGAATGGGTTCTTACTACTTATATCCAATATCGTCATTAGTGTGAGGGTATAAGTGATCGGAACTTAGGTCGCTCCGGTAAAATATTAGATGTAGCGTGATGAGTTAACGCAGTCACCCAATATCGTCATTAGTGTGAGGGTTAACATACGAAGCTCATTAGTGCACATTGACAAGTATACACCTAGAACACATCTTAATCTACTATTGTCATTAGTGTGAGGATAAGAAACAGTTAAAGACAAAACTAGAAGTCACATGAAGTGATAGACCTTGGAGGTCTACCTAGTGAGTTTATAAAGGCCAATATCGTCATTAGTATGAGGCTGAAGTAAATGTCATGGGATTCACTTCCCGTTATGAAATTTTAATAGTCAAAGTGATGTTTTTCCGTTAAGAGAGATTACAGAATTACCTAAAGTAGTGGGACGACACTAATAGATTTAAAATTCCTTAATCAGTTAGTGTTATCACTTTTGAAATGAAAATTGTTCTGCTAGTACTCAAAAATGTTATGTTGTAGATGGCTACCGCTAATCCATTGATGAAACTTTTGGATTCCAATAAGCTAAAAGGAGTCGAAAACTATTTCGAATGGGAAATGAACATGCGCCTTGTCTTGGAGTATGAAAATTTTACTTATGTCACGATCAATCCACTGCATGTTGATATCGATCATGAATCCACTCCAGAAGAGCGAGAAACTTTTGATAGATGGAATGATGATAACCTGAAGGTAAAATCCTACATCTTGGGATCGATGATTCCAGATTTGCTGAGACAGTACATTGAAGTACCGGATGCTTGAAGCATCATACGAACACTCAATGAGTTGTTCAAGGAAAATCAAGAGATGAACTTTATCGAAGGTCTAAGGAATTTTTCCGTGCTGAACTTAAGGAGGGATGAGCTGTCAGCACTCATGTTTTGAACTTGATCGACCGGATTCGATAACTGGAATGACAGGGCATTGTGTTTGATGAACGTTGGGCCGTAATTTGATTCTGTCTTCTTTGTCTGGTTCTTATTTTGGATTTGTATTAAATTTACATATACATTCGATGAAAGCCACATACGAAGAACTTCATAATATGTTACGCACGACGGAGAAAGATTTGAAGAAAGTCAACCCCATATTGTATCTCCATGATGGAGCTGGCTCTTCAAAGACTTTTGGAAAGTCAAAGAAAATAAAGATGGGGAAGAAGAAGATATCAAAGAAGAATTCCAAGAAGCACAAAGGCGCAAAACCGAAAGTAGCTCGTGATCAATGTCTACAATACAAGAAGTCTGGACACTAGAAGAATGAGAAAGCTTAAAGGAAAAGCAGGACCCTCAGTTACGATTTGTATTTTTCCAATTATTGACATCTCATTAGCCTTAGATGTAAATAGTAGATGGGTGTTAGACACTGGCAGTCCTACTAATATTTTAATTCTTTGCAGGAAATAAGGGTTAAAAGAAGGCTGAATAAAGGGGAGATCTAGTTTAGAGTTGGAAATGGCGGAGACATTGGATGTCAAGGACATATGAATAGTTGTTCTAGATCTCCCAAATGTATGTAAATTAGATTTGCATGACTTTTATTATATTCCCTCAATTATCAGACAAATAATATCACTGCCAATATTAGATAAAGAGAGATATAAATAAACATTAAGGATGAAACTTTATGTTTGTATGATAAAGAAAATTTATTTAAATGTGAATGTTCTTTATTAAATGGTCACTATATTTTGGAAACATATAGAGATGTCTTTAATGTAGAGAAAAATACAAGTAGGAAATATGAACTAATAATACTGAATTATAGCATATAAGATTGGGCCACAAATGGGTTAGAAGTCTATCCAAATTGGTAAAAGATGGTTTGATTGAAAATCTTACTTTAGATCCTTATCCAATTTGTGAGTCATGTATTGAAGGAAAGATGACAAAGGCCATATTTCAAGCTGTCGGACACCGTAATGGAGATTTACTGGAGCTAATACACAGCGATGTGTGTGGTCCATTAAATCATGCCGCTCATGATGGTTCCACATACTTTGTGACTTTCACAGATGACAAGTCTAGATATGAATATGTCTATCTGATGAAACATAAGTCGGAAATATTTGACAAGTTCAAAATATTCTGAAACGAAGTAGAAAAACAAACCAGTAAATTCATCAAATGCCTTAGATCAGATCGAGACGGTGAATACATGAGTGAAGAATTCAGAAATTATTTAAGGGAGAATGGAATTCTCGCCCAATATAGCCCACCAGGAACACCTCAACAAAATGGAGTGTCCAATCGTAGAAATCGTACTTTATTGGATATGGTGCAAACGATGATGATCTATACAAATCTTCCTTATTACCTTTAGGGTTACGCTTTACTTACTGCTACCTACATACTTAATAGGGTTACATCGAAAGTTGTTTCTACGATCCCCTATCAGATATGGTTCGGTAGAAATCCAAGTCTTAAGCATTTAAAGATTTGGCGTTGTCCTGCATACGTTAGAATTACACAGCGGGATAAACTAGCACCCAGAGGGTATAAATATAGGTTTGTTGGATATCCTGATAATTCCATGGGATATCAATTCTATAATTTTGAACAACGAAATGTATTTGTTGTTCGCTTTGTAACTTTTCTTGAAAAGTAATTTTTGAGAGAAAGTGCGAATTGTAGAGAGATTAAACTTGATGAGTTTGATCCCAACATTAAGGAACCTGAGATGGAACCAGAGATCCAAATAGGTGAAGGATCTACAACACAGGTTCTACGTAAGTCGAATAGAATATCAAGGCCTCCTGAGAGACTATTTTTAACATCTGATGTGAGCCTTGATGTTCTCCTTTTGGAGGAAATAGATCCAACTACGTATAAGAAAGCGATATTGGATATCGATTCAGGAAAATGGCAGGAAGCGATGAAATTCGAAATGGATTCAAAGCATGTCAATCAAGTCTGGGACTTAGTTGAACTTCCTGAATGAGTTAAACCTATTGGCTGTAAATGGGTTTACAAAAGGAAGCGATGGCCCTATGGAAAGGTGGAAACCTTGAAGGCCCGACTGGTAGAGAAAGGTTACACTCAACGTCCTGGGATTGACTATGAGGAAACTTTTTCACCAGTAGCCATGCTAAAATCTATTAGGATTGTTTTAGCTATTGCTGCATATCACGACTATGAGATATGGCAGATGGATGTGAAAACCGCTTTCCTAAATGGATTCCTTGAAGAGGATATCTATATGGAACAACCAGAGGGTTTCGTATCCAGTGAGACTTCAAACTTGATTTGTAAGCTCCAAAAGTCTATTTATGGACTTAAAAGGCATCCCGAAGCTGGAATCGTCATTTTGATGAGATAATTAGATTATCTGGATTCATCAAAAATGAGGAAGAACCATGTGTTTATAAGAAAGTGAGTGGGAGCATGATAGTTTTCCTAGTCTTGTATGTAGATGACATCTTTATCATAGGAAATGATATAGAGGGATGATGCAAAGTGTGAAAGCCTACCTTTGCAAGACTTTCTCCATGAAAGATATGGGTGAAGCTTCCTATATACTAGGTATAAGGCTCTACCACGATAGAGTTATGAAGCTTATAGGGTTGTCACAATCAACGTACATAGATAAGATGTTAGAAATGTACAGTTTTACCAACTGCAAGGCAACAAATGTACCTTTCCGATACGACATACATCTTTCGAAGAAAATGGCACCTCAAACTAAAGAAGAGAGAGTTAGGATCTCTACCTTGCCATATGCTTCTTGTATTGGAAGCATAATGTATGTTATGTTATGTACTAGACCTGACATTAGTTTGGACCTCAGTGTGACCAGCCTGTTGGAAAATTATGACCCATAACATCACTTTTGAAATTAGACTTTAATATATTCGATATATTATACGAAATTGGATTTCGACACGGAATTGAAATTAGATTTTAATTCGGGCGAACAAGTTAATTTAGAATTAATTCGTTAGCGACGTGAATAGTAATTTTGCTAGGCATAATTATGTAATTACGTCGCAACGGAAAATTCGTTAATTCGAAATTAGCGAACCCGAGCCCGGGAGTGTTTGCGGGCGCACTCGCATTTTGAATTCAAGTGCGACCCACAAGTCACATCACGCGTCACATCACTCGTCATTCTAGTGATGGATGTCTTGTCACTTTGAGTGATTGACAACCAGTCACTATTCATGAGTGATGTGAGTTGTTGGAAGGAATTAATTGCCAAATTTTGGCTCCAAAACTTGTTGACTTTTGGAAAGGCTAATACAACTTTTGGTTTTGATTTTTGGTATTAGGTTTTTGGAAAACCAAATAGACAACACTTGACTTTCTTCTCTCTCTCTTCTCTTCTCCCACAATCGGCCATGGAGCCTTTTTCCTCTCAAGAAACCGTGAGCCTAGGGTTCAACTTTCTTCATGATTTTTTTTGCAAAATCAAGAGTGCTAGCACACAAAGGAGTCATTCTAAGGTGATAGGGAACAAATTTCATGAGCATGGAATCACCATTTGCAAAAGCTTGGAGCTTGGAGCATCAATGGATGACACTTGGAGGTGATGACCGAAAATGAGGAGCTCCAAAAATAGCCCACTGCCGAGAGCTTCTAGGAGGAGCACAAGGGTTTGTGTTCATCGCATCGCAAGCCGATCAATGTAAGTATGTTTCCGTCGTATTTCTTGATGTATTCACATGTGTTTCATAGCTTGAATTGATCCTTGGGACTTAATAGAAACCCAACAATGGTGTCAGAGCCATTTTGAGCGTGAAATTGAAATTAGGGTAAATTTGGGTAAATTTAATTTGAGCATGTTTGAATGAAATTACTTGTTTGAGCATGCTTGAAAATGAATGACTTGGAGTTATTTGTGATCAATTTTGTGAAAATTGGATTGGATCATTTTTTTCCCAAAATGTGAGGCTTGGCTGAGACATATACATGCCCTAAAGTCATGGTATTTTTTTTGATTTTGATCATTGGATGAGTTGAAATCATTTGGTTAATGTTGATTGTGGATTTAATTTGATTGAAACCGAATTGGACATGTAAAACCCCAAAATGCCGAGACTTGATTAGCATGGAAAATGATTGATTTTTGATTCAAATGTGTTGGACATGTTTTGATGATAATGAGCATAATTATTTGTACAAATTTTTGTTTTGGAAATGTTAATTTTGGTAATTAATTATGACATACACTTTAGGTTAATTAAGTTATGAAATTTGGAATTTGGTAATTTAATTAATTGGGCCTATTTTGGAAATTGGGCTTGAAAAGTTGTAATTGGGCTTAATGGGCTTGGTCGTACCAAGTTAGGTTTAGGCTAAATTGGTTGGATCCAATTGGGCCCAAAACCATTTCCATAAAGTCCAATTATGACTTAATGGACCTTTAATTTTAATTGGGCCTAATGGGCCTAAATTGGTTTCTTTGCAAATAAGGGTGATTCCTTAAATGGGCTTTGGCATTTGGGTTTGACCCATATTGACCAAAAGTCCATGCCTCCGAAATTAATTAAAAGTCCATTGGACTTTAATTAAATAGACATTGGATGTTAATTGGGCTTTGAGACCCGTAACGATTAGATTTAGAATCAAAGTCGTAAAGGTACATTAAAAAGTGTAATTATTTAATTTGGAATTAACTAAATAAATTAGTATTAAATACCAATTTAATTGGATTTAATGTTGTAGTTTAATTTAATTCAAGAATTCGTACTTTGAGTACTTATTCGTAAAACGAGTTGGACTCGCGCAAAATCAAATCATTGTTTGAACATTGGATGGTCATTAATATTCAGATTAATTAATTGGATTAGATTGATTGATAACATGATTGTGTGAATACATGGTTGCGATGTATGAATAATGTATATCAGATGGATATTAGATGGGTGACGGTAATTTTGGAAATTATTGTAATAAATTTAGAATTTATTAATTGGACCTGCGTGTCCAGCCTATTACCTCCTTACTCTTTGTATTTCTCTTCTCACATATTCCCCTCAATGTAAATGAGGTTTCTTTAGAAGTGTTATGTAATCGGGTAGAGTAATACTTGTGCTAGCGGGAGAGAGGAAATGGAGAGATTTGTTCTAGGAACAATGTGTTTAAGTATCCATCCGCATATCATTATTACATTTATTTACTTACGCTCTTTATTATGTGTTTAGAATGCATTTTTAAGGGTGTATGATGATGAGACCTTAACAAAGATAATTGGTTGCCAATTACGCGAAAAAACCCTCACTATATATTAAGCGTTTTTCCTTCCATTGAGTGATTCTTACTCAAGATCCAAGACTGGCATTGGTTTGTTGGCCAAAGTCAAGGCCGTTGTCCGTTGAGGATGTGTTTGAATCACGAAGGCTTTGTTCCATATCGGTGTCTTATCCAAGTTGTGATTTGTTGGCCAAAGTCAAGATCACTTCTTGTCCATCGACATTGATTACGAAGCTTTCCAAGGTCAATGGGTTCCGCTTAACTGAGATCACTAAGTTTGTTGTGCCAAATCCAAGGCTTAGTTGATTCATAGGAAAAAGGTTAGGCAATATTTTGGATATATTGACATATATAAGATATATGTTTCGGACTTGGATGTCCACCTACTGAATCTTGGAATTGGATGAGATCCAATTGATCTTAGAGATCTACCTAGTTAATTATCATACAATTTGTTGGCCAAAGTCAAGATTGTGTGTTATTTAACGGGATCCTGGCCCACTAGGAAACAAGGTTTCCCGAGTACTCAACAGAGGGTTAGAGGCTCGCCGAAAAATAGTGGGAGGCAAGTATTAAATTTGCAATATTCGTTTAGTTACTTGCCATACGCGCTCATTCAAATATTTCGTCAAATAAATTAATATATTAGTTGGACTAATATTTAATGTTGTTTTTTAGATTTAAACAGTTGGACTGTATTCAAACTATTTCATTTATAGTTGATTATATAATTGGATTATAGTAATCAATATATTTGAATTAACTAATTTCAATTAATAGTTGATTTTATAATTGGATTATAGTAATCAATATAATTGAATTTAATCTATTAAATTATAGTTGATTATATAGTTGGACTATAATAATCATTATAATTAATAGTACCTAAAATCGTTGATTTGATAGTTAGACTATTTGAATCAAGATAAATGAAAGATTAGTGTTTAAAACATAATCCTGGGAGAAAATGTATTAAAACGACTTTAATTTTCAAATTGGGAATAAAATCCTAGGATAGTCCTGAAAACTAAGAAGTTACTTTATTTGATAAAATAACATCTTAGGCCTAAGCCTGGAGTTAAGCAAATAGTAGAACATGATATTTGGAATATTCATGTGATGATAACTTTAGTGCTTAATCCATTATGCTTGCCGCAAAGACTCATTAATTTCTTTGTCAGAACTAAGGATTAGATCCTTATAGTATGATAACGAAATTGAAGGATCTTTATAGATCTATTCTTAGATCTTAGAAGTACTAAATTGCAATAGTAAACTCTTGGAGAGTTAATGGCTATACTCAAGGAGACAAAGCCAGAGTTTGCAATAAGGCAAGAAGCGCAAGGCGCACCTTACTTCGACATTCCGGAAGGCCAATGCTTGGCCAAAGGCTTCTGGGTGTGGAAAAGGGCAAAGGCAAGATCATTATAGTCTTCTAGGAAGACATATGACATATCCCAAAATGTCTGCCTAAATTGTGGCGAACGGGGTCACTGCAAAGGCAAGACGGACAAGGCTCCGGCTTCAAATATGTTTGTCATCAATATGTTCACTACTAGTATTAAAATTGGATTTTAGATACTGGATGTGGTACATAAATATGAACTGGTATGCAGAATCTGCTCATTAGCTGGATACTGACTTCAGATGAGATCTATCTACCAATCGAAAACGGGACGAAAGTCGCTGTTTTAATCGTAGATACCTAAGTTTAGGAACTACCCTTCGGGTATGTACTTAAATTAGGAAACTGTTACAATGTAACTAGTTTGACTAGAAACATTATCTCTAGGACGGATTTGATTAATTGGATTAGATTGATTGATAACATGATTGTGTGAATACATGGTTGCGATGTATGAATAATGTATATCGGATGGATATTAGATGGGTGACAGTAATTTTGGAAATTATTGTAATAAATTTAGAATTTATTAATTGGACCTGCGTGTCCAGCCTATTACCTCCTTACTCTTTGTATTTCTCTTCTCACCTATTCCCCTCAACGTAAATGAGGTTTCTTTAGAAGTGTTATGTAATCGGGTAGAAGTAATACTTGTGCTAGCGGGAGAGAGGAAATGGAGAGATTTGTTCTATGAACAATGTGTTTAAGTATCCATCCGCATATCATTATTATATTTATTTACTTACGCTCCTTATTATGTGTTTAGAACGCATTTTTAAGGGTGTATGATGATGAGACCTTAACAAAGATAAATAATTGGTTGCCAATTACGCGAAAAAACCCTCACTACATATTAAGCGTTTTTCCTTCCATTGAGTGATTCTTACTCAAGATCAAAGACTGTCATTGGTTTGTTGGCCAAAGTCAAGGCTGTTGTCCGTTGAGGATGTGTTTGAATCACGAAAGCTTTATTCCATATCGGTGTCTTATCCAAGTTGTGATTTGTTGGCCAAAGTCAAGAAGATCTTCTTGTCCGGATTTGATTCTATTCAAATAATGTCTACGAATCTAGTTTATAGGAAAAATGCCTATAACAGCTTTACTTGGTAAAAGTGTAAATGCCATCGATCTGTTAGCCCTCGTTCATAGTGACAAAAGTGTGCCTATGTCTAGCTATGCTAGAGGTGGATATGAATGTTCCGTGACCTTTACGGATGTGGCATCGCGTTATGGTTATGTGTTTCTTTTGAAACACAAATCGGAAACTTTTGATGAATTCAAAGAGTTTCGACACGAAATAGACAAATAGATCGGCTAAAGTATTAAACCATCACGGTTAGACCATGATGAAAATACTTAAGCAATAAGTTTCTTAAATACTTGAAAGAGTATAGTATTCTTTCAATGAGGACTCCTCCCGGAACACGTCAGTATGAAGGTGTGTCTGAACGGAGAAACTGAATTTTGTTAGACATGATAAGGTTAATTATGAGTCGCTCTGAGCTACCATTTCCTTCAAGGGATACGTATTTAATAGTGCAAAACTTATTTTGAATAAAGTTCTATAAAAATCTGTTAGACAGACTTCATATTAGATATGAACAGGAAAGAAACTGGGTTTTCTCATTCCTGAAGATTTGGGAATGCTAGGTATAAGTTTGGATGATACCAAACTAGAACCCAAATCGGATAAGTGCCTAATTGTAGGTTATCCTAGGGAAACCAAAGTATAGTACTTATACAACTCACAAGAGAACAATGTAATTGTTGCTCGCCATATGGTTTTCCTAAGAGGAATACCGATATGCAGTGGTAAATGGGAGGAAAGTAAAACTCGATGAAAATCAGAGTAATACTATTCCAGGCACTGGTTCCTTAATGGAACACAAATAGTTCATCTATGATGAAACTATACCAATAATCTTTGAATACATAAGAACCGTGTAAGTCAGAGAGAGTCAGAAAATAACCTGGGAGGTATGGTTTTCTGATCTCACCTCGTTAAGATGTCAATCTTATTGAGGAATACGAACTGACTACGTATGAGGAAGTGATACAAGGTATCGACTCCCTATTATGGCAAAGTGCCATAATGTCCGAAATGGATCCTATGTATACCAACTAAGTTTGGATTCTAGTTGATATACCTCAAGGCATTGTGCCTATTGGTACTATATAAGTCTTCAAGGAAGACATACATGGATGGCAATATACCAACGTACTAAGCTAGGTTTGTAGCGAAAAGATATCGTTATCAACATTGTGTCGATTATGACGAAACCTTTTACCTGTTGCCACGGTAAAACCATTTGGATAATGCTTGCTGATGCTGCATGTTTCATTTATGAAATATGGCAGCTGAATGGGAAAATCGCTTTCATTAAATGGAAACCTTTTAGAGGATGTTTACAACATCCTGACGGTTTTGTCGTACCAAAACTAGCAAACAAGGTTTGCAGGTAATTCGATCCATAGATGGATTGAAGCAAGCATAGCGTTCTTGGAACTATATCATTTTGATGTAATTGTAGACACAGAAATCCGGGGATGCATACTGTTCCGGGCTCGCGGTCCGGTTGGGAGTACGGAGTAGCCCGCGGGGGACTAAACCGGAGAATAATGGAGTCGCCACCCGGGAAAATGATTTAAGGCCGCACTCACCCCTCACAAGGGAAGACCTCAAACCGTTGGTTTTGAAATGGTCCCTTACTTATGTCATTTGTAATGAATGGATTTGTGCAATTTTAACCAAGTCTACTCAACATACATTTGCAAAAGTAACCTAAATTCCTATAAGGCCTAAATCTAAATTCGCATGCTTCAAAAGTAAATTCTCATAACGGAAAACATACGATATCACACAATAAACATGTTGAATATATAACGATCTAAACATGATATAAATTAAACTCCTATTGCGAAAGAAAATAACTAAGTCATGCTTAATGAAATAACGTACTAAAACTAAATCATACTAAAAATAAAAATAACCTTCTAACGGCCTAATCATGCTCGAATACAAGTTTGGATGAAATGAAATATGTGAATCTCTCAAGTGGTACGGGGCATTGTATCCCGAGTGCAAACCATAATACCGTCCATTCGGATTCGGCTACAGAATTTATGTCCGGGTTTCCATCCAATATATCACAAGAAGTAACACATATTCCATTCACCCGGAATCACATCGTATACTAATTTACAATATTCATGCGAAATAAAGTAAATTAAATGCTTTCTAAATCACTAATTCATGCGAGGAAAAATAAATATCATGCTTTCTAAGTCACTAATTCACGCGAGGAAAATAAATTACATGTGCCCTCAGGTCTAACCTTTTCTGTCGTCTCTTGGAAATGCGTTATACGGCCGTCGGAAGGGCTAAAACTCCGTGACTCCTCCGGTTCGCTGGTTCGGCATTTTCCTTCGCTGTTTCACTATTTTGCTCGCTGTTTTCACTTCGTTTCGCTGCGGTTTATGGCCACGATTTAAGCTTACTATTTTGCTATAATGCGGGGCTGTTTTGGGTTGCAGTTTACGGGTTTTATTGGCAGTTTTCTGGTCAGAATTTTTGGTAATATGGAGGGAAATTTTCTGGTCAGTTTTGCGGTATTGAGTGCAGTTTTAGTAAGTGCAGTGAGGGCTTTTTCGGTGATTTAAGGGCTGGTCAGTGAGGGTCGTTTGTGGCGATTTACTGGCAGGTTTTGGGACTGATTTGGGCGCGCATAGAGGTGTATTTGCGGCAATTAATATGAGGCAGGGAAGCGGTTATATGAGGCGTGTGATGTGTGAGGCAGTGGTTGTGCGTGAGAGGGGCAGATGCGCGCATGTGGCTAGGCGTCTGAATGGTGTGGCGTTGTTGGCGTGAGCAGAGGCTTGTCTTCAAGAGGTGTTTGGCGTGTGTGAGTTGAAGGCAAAATGGAGGATTTGTTTCCTAATCGATATGGGATGTAAAGTGGGGCTAAGGAAATGTTACTTGCGAGGGTTTTTGGCCAATGATGATTTTGAAACAGAAATCCAACGAGCAAACCCGAGCGAATCAAATCCAATAACAATTCGATTCTTAATTCTTCCCTTCCGACGTCCATTTCTAGTGACTTCCGCGTCATAAAAAAGGTAGTGCCTCCGTACGAGGCTCATCATCGGGACTTACATGCAAAAATGCAGTGCCTACAGTAATCATAATGGTATATGATTTAATTCAAAATGGAAATGATTCTTGTGTATATAAAGAGGTTAGTGGGAGCGCACTGACAGTGAATGTCCTGTAAAATGATGACATATCATTTCTTGGAAATGATATTCACATAATACAATCGGTGAAAGCTTGGCTTTCATGAAAATTCTCCATAGAATTCTTGGGAGAAACAACCTTTATTCTATTAATAAAGATCTACTGGGATAGATTTAAAGTTGTTGGTACTCTCCGAGAACTCGTACATTGAAACAAATGTACGTGACCTGGTGTCTCATACGCTTTGAGCATATGGAGTCGCAATCGGGCCAATCCAATTGATAGTCACTGGATTGATGTTAAGAACATCCTTAAGTATCTTAGAGAACTAATGATGATGTCTTATACTATGGAGAAGGAGAACTTGAAGTGACTGGGTTCACTGCTGCAAGTTTCCTAACCGATAATAACGACTACAAGTCGTAACAACGGTACTATACAGTTTGAATAACGGAACAGTGAGCTGGAAATCTTCCAAGCAAGATATTGTTGCCCAATAAACGACACGAGCGGGTTATTGCTGCAGCTGAGGAAGCAATAGAAGCCATTTGGGTCGATAATAATCCTAATTAGATTATGAGTAGTTGTGTTAGCAGCTGAGCTAGGCTACAGCACAGGCTAAAGAATTAATGGTCTCATCAATGATCCAGATATATACTTCAGTTAATCATCTGATTCGCTCGGATCATACATCGTGGCGATGTGATGATCGAATAAATCGCATCAGATGATAATCATGTAAATCCGCTAACGAAAGCATTTTCTCAGCAGAAGTTTAAGCGAACCGTATATAGTTCGGGTGTAAGACACTTGAGTGATTGGCTATAGGCCAAGTGGGAGATTGTTGGACAGTTATGACCCATAGCATCACTATTTGTACAGATCATGGTGTTGTTGTACAAATTAACTATGTGAGAAAGGAAATTGCTCTTTTATCATTTGTAATTGGATTACCTAGATATATAAATGATAAAAGTCTATATAATTAGTACCAGATTAATAAGATATGAGACAGTATTAATCCACTATGGTTTAATCATTAAATATCCATAGTCGTAGTATTATCGAGACTGGACATCGATAATGCGGAATAGGCTAGTATTACACTTTTGCGCGTTGTGGGAGCATAACGGTATAGTTCTCATATATTTGGGTATATGATACTCATGCAAGTGTAATAGGAGGTTGTGTTTACCTATGGTACGGAAATAGCTTCGCTCTGGATAGACCCATCGGAATTCCATTGGTAGTATGACTATGTGTCTATGGAAATCCGAATTAGGGTAGGTGTATTTGGTCTTAACCTGAGACTTGCATCGCTAATACTTGCGACAATCAATATACTTTGGTTTTGGTCGTCCAGGGTTTTAAAACGGTTCTGTGTATGCCTCTTCTGGGTATATGAGAATCGTAGTGTATTGGGTGTGATGTCGAGACAGAAGTATCACTCCAGTCATAGTGGAGATGATGATCACGTAGGATACAAAATTGGTTCTCTTATATGCTGCAGCTACCGGGATATTATGACTATGTCATGTTTATCCGATTATAGAGACTAGTTACCAGAGATCCGATATGTGCTTCGTACGGGGCAGACACATTTCCAGCCCCAGGCCTTGCACGTGACATCCGATGCTGGATCGCAATACGCAATACTACGTATACTACGCCTGATATAGATCACATATTCCTATAAGGATATTTCTGGAGAATTGGGTAGGCATGATGCTTTGCTAGAAGCCAACCATGAAGCCAACCATGTCTTGTAAATCGGTAAAAATGTAGTACTAGGTACGTACGTTTTCGGATAGTCCGACGATCGAATTTACTGCCAACATATACGGGGATCTCATTCGTCGCTTCCCGAAGATTCACCAATGACATATGACTCGCACTTTATTAATTTGGGATTAATTATAAGAGAGAGAAAATTAATCTGGGATTAATTACGGAGATATTTTATCTGGGATAAAATATTAATTAAATGAGAGAGAACGATTAATTTGGAATTAATCGATAAAATAATATATTCGATATATTATACGAAATTGGATTTCGACGAGGAATTGAAATTTGATTTTAATTCGGGCGAACGAGTAAATTTAGAATTAATTCGTTAGCGACTTGAATAGTAATTTTGCTAGGCATAATTATTTAATTACGTCGCAACGAAAAATTCGTTAATTCGGAATTAGCAAACCCGAGCCCGGGATTGTTTGCGGGCGCACTCGCATTTCGAATTCAAGTACGGCCCACAAGTCACATCACGCGTCACATCCCTCGTCATTCTAGTGATGGATGTCTTGTCACTTTGAGTGATTGACAACCAGTCACTTTTCATGAGTGATGTGAGTTGTTGGAAGGAATTAATTGCCAAATTTTTCTGCTCCAAAACTTGTTGACTTTTGGAAAGGCTAATACAACTTTTGGTTTTGATTTTTGTTATTAGGTTTTTGGAAAACCAAATAGACAACACTTGACTTTCTTCTCTCTCTCTTCTCTTCTCCCACAATCGGCCATGGAGCTTTTTTCCTCTCAAGAAACCGTGAGCCTAGGGTTCAACTTTCTTCATGATTTTGTTGCAAAATCATGAGTGCTAGCACACAAAGGAGTCATCCTAAAGTGATAGGGAACTAATTTCATGAGCATGGAATCACCATTTGCAAAAGCTTGGAGCTTGGAGCATCAATGGAGGACACTTGGAGGTGATGACCGAAAATGAGGAGATCCAAAAATAGCCCACTGCCGAGAGCTTCTAGGAGGAGCACAAGGGTTTGTGTTCATCGCATCGCAAGCCGATCAATGTAAGTATGTTTCCGTCGTATTTCTTGATGTATTCACATATGTTTCATAACTTGAATTGATCCTTGGGACTTATAGAAAACCAACACAGCCGATATCAATCTGATCCAGGTAATGATCATTAGACAGCCGTGAAAATATTCTAAAATATCTTAAAGGTAATAAGGATAAGTTTATGATATATGGAGAAAATGAGCTACAAGTTAAGGGTTATATAGACTCCGATTTTCAAGGAGATCCAGATGATAGAAAATCTACATCATGATACATATTTACCCTTAACGGTGGTGCCATTAGTTGGCGTTGTTCAAACCAAGGCTCAACAGCTGATTCCACTACTGAGGCGGAATTTATAGCGGCTTCAGAAGCTTCTAAAGAAGCTGTTTGGATTAGAAATTTTCTCACAGAACTTGGCATTGTGCCTAGTATTGCGGATTCGATCCCATTATACTATGATATAACGGTTCCATCGCGCAGGCTAAGGAGCCGAGGGCGCATTACAAGTCTAAACAGGTGGAAAGGAAATACCGCGTAATTAGAGAGATTATTGAACGAAAAGACATAGTGGTCTTGAAGGTTCAAGGACAGACAACATAGAAGACCCGATTACAAAGGCCTTACCACTTAAGTTATTTGATAAACATGTGGAGGAGATGAGACTACGGTACCATCTAGATTGGCACTAAGCAAGTGGGAATTTGATGGAGTTGGTGCTTGGAGTGCCAATCTGAATTGTTCATTTTATTATTCATTAATAAAATAATTACATTTTTCATTTCATACTTTATTAATGGTATTGTCATTGTGCGTATTAGATTGACGTATAGATATGCTAAAAATAACATCGACCTTAGAATAATTTTGACACCAGGTGTAAATTATTCTTAAAGTAAATATTCATAGTCGTTGGTTTGGAATACGGTCGAATTCCTATAACCTAGAAGACTAGCACATGTCGTATATTGGAATTAGGGTTTCAATGGTTTAACCCGATGTACCATGAGTTTTTGAAACTCGTATAGACATGTGGGTATTCGTTGAAGCAAATACTGAATGACACACATGTGATTCCTAATAGTTTGATGTACACACCACCGTCAATAGGAATCACCTCGAGTCGAGTAGTATATGTAATCCTTTGACTATAGGATAGCATTGATTTTGTGTGAGATCCTCCACACTTTGATGCCATGTATGTCAGAAACCTTTCATGGTCTGGCCTCTAGATGTTCGTTGGGTGTGGACCGATGCGCTCAGTAATCAAGTGCGAAGCAAGATAGGATCTGTCGGCCCGTATGTGTATCATAAGAGGTTTAGGTATCTATGTAAGTAAAGTCGTGATTCTTAAAGCTTTGGCCAAAGTCAATCACTCAGGGTGGATCACATCAATTTTGAAGAATCGTGGACACGTCGACATGAGATATGCGTCTCGGAAACTTGACGGTATATTCTATATTTCCTAAGCACAACTCGGATAGCCTACGACGGAGGGATTGTTAAACATATGTGATGACCTCGACTTGTATAGTTCAGAAAGGTAATTCGTGTTCTTCGTGAATTCGGAGGTGGCCAAATTGCATACATATTAACTAGGTTTATATGACGAACGTGTCTGAACTTATAGAGTCCCAATATGAAGTGTGCTTGTTGAACACTTGGGTAGCCGATTATTTTGATAAAAGATAATATTCGATATTATAATTATCATCTAAGATAATCAAGTGTTATTGGATAACATTGATTATTTACTTTGACCTAATTGGATTAATTGGATTAATTCAATAATTACACAAGGGCTTAATTGTAAAATCATAATTATCTCTATCATTTGAGGATATTATGGTAATTGTAAGTATGTAATAATATGTGGTTTTGGCTTGATTTAATTGGATTAAATCAATGTGCCAAATATTTAACTGATCCATTTCCTAATCCTTGGCTTGATTTAATTGGATTAAATTAAAGTGGGAGACAATGGAGATTAGTCACACCTAATTATACATATTTGGACAAATT
This sequence comes from Zanthoxylum bungeanum, assembly GCA_019454045.1. Lineage (NCBI taxonomy): Eukaryota > Viridiplantae > Streptophyta > Magnoliopsida > Sapindales > Rutaceae > Zanthoxylum > Zanthoxylum bungeanum. The sequence goes on along the minus strand of SKCR01052152.1, from coordinate 48,770 downwards.
AGATTAAGCCCACTTAAAATTTGATTACAACTTTTATTAATTAAAAATTATCTAAGTTTTGCTATAAATAGCAAGCTTTATGAAGGTTTTAATTACAAGTACAAGTACAAGCATAAGCAAATTTTTGAGAGATTAGCCTAAGTTAGAGAAGTGTTTAGAGAAGCTTGTGAGTTCTCTATAACATTTCATCTAGGAGAAATCAAGATTGGATCTTGAAGTGAAGCTTGGAAGCATTGGAAACAAGATTGGATCTTGAAGTCAAGCTTGCACACTTTGGAGGTTCTCCAACAATTTCAACAAATGAGAAGTATATTGGATCTTGCATCAAGCTTAGTAGGTAATGTTTGATCTTCTCATAAGCTATGTTCATTTGTGTATTAGATGCATGATAACATAGCTTAATGTTGAAATAAGGCTAATCAGTTATTTTAGGATACTTTAGAAGTATAAACACATCATATTTTTGTATTAGGTCAAAAATTTCATGTTGGAGATGGAGCAATTAATAAGAGTTTGGAACTCTAGATTAAATCTTAGAGATATGGCTACCATTCTAGATTCACTTGACCACCTTTAGGTGAACTAGAATTGTTCATGAGACATTTCTAATTGGGATTCTAAAATGGTTTGTGTATTGGATTCAAAATTTACGCAAATACGTATTTAGAATAAATTTATGTTTTTGTAAAATTATTTGATATTTTGAAAAACTTGATTTTTATTCTATAACATGTGTTGATGTTGGTTTTGATGTTAAAAATAATTTTGGGTGTTTTTGAAGTGTTTAGGGAGAGTTGGAAGTAATTAGGGTAAAATACCATAATTCCTTCAGCTCAGTGGAAAGTGAACTGAAGGAAGCAAAACAATGAAAAAAATAAAAAATAAATGTGACAGACCTGTGCGCTACAGTGGGCGCGCGCACTGTAGCGCATGTATTGCACGCGTGTCACGCCCTTGACGCGCTCTGATTTTATTTTCTCTCGTTCTGGAGCTTCCGGACTCCGATTCAGTCCCTATTTTTTCCTATACACTCGTAATGGAATATAGTATTTCATTAAATAATTTAAAATTACACCCATACTTGATATCCATGGGTAACCCCATTTCCGCTGAGCAGAGCACTGATCCGACCCGAGGGGTTCCAAAACTGCCCCAACAGTAACATTGTTCCCTTACATTTCTTTTATTTTGTAACGCATTGGGGACAATGCTAGGTCTAGGTTTGGGGGTGAGGTTGTTTATTTTTATTTGTCTTCTCCGTTATTTTTTCTTTCCTGCTTGTTTTTATTCCCCGCATGTCGTGTGTCTTGTATGTTTTGCGTGTTTTAATTTTTACATGCTTTATGCAAAAAAGCCAAAAAAAATAATTTGTCTAATGATGAGATTGTTTGTCTTAGTAAAAAGTTCTAGGAAAAGATAAATTTTAATTTCACTTTTATCATATATTTTGAGCCTAATATCTAGGTCAGACTCATATGCACTAAAAAATAGTTCTGTAGCAATTAGATAATAAGGAATTGACAAAGTGACTAGTTAAAATAATCGATGGATAATGAATGACTGTTTTCCTGAAGACATGTTTATGTCTGCATTTATTTATGATGTGAGGTATGATGAATAAAAAAAATATAAATAAAAACTGACCAAGTTCTTACTTAGTAACCGGGCGTCTTGCCTCAGTAAGCAGTGACTGTTCACGTCAAATGGTACGACTTGAGTTAGTTAATAAGATTCTACTTATTAATCGGACATCTTGCCTCAGTAAGCAGTGATCGTTCGCGTCAAATGGTAAAGCTTCAAAAAAGAGCCCAAAAAAATCACATACCTCACTTTACATATTTTGTAGCAGACAGAACAATTTTAGATAGTCAGGTTGGTTTGACCCATTAACTACTGAGAATTGAGACAAATTCACCTATTTAATCGAAGCTTTTTTCAAAGCTATTCACACACACACTCAGAGTCTGATTTAGATACTTTCTTCAAATGAATGGATTTTAGTTGTAGTATACATTTTGAAGATTCCTTTAACTTTTTTGCTAGACATTCTCTGAGGACATTGTATATATAGCTATTATTTTCATTTATTTTATTTCTTTCTTTCTTTTGTTTTTATGTGTGATTGCATGTGCATTTAATTGACGTTTGTGGGTATCATCGCTGTAAACCCTCATGACACTACAACTCGTCCACTAGGGACACCTAGGGGTTTAAAGGCTTGTTGCATACGCTAAATGCAACCGTGATCCCTACAAAAGTTTCTTAGATTAATTTAGTCTTAGTTGTTTATTGCATTTTATTTCTGTTTGTTTTACTCGAGGACTAGCAAAATGTTAGGTTTGAGGGTGTAATGAGCGGAAAATATATCAATATTTACCGCCCCTTTGACATAATATTTTGCTTAGTTTCTCGGGTTTGATGTATTTTTGTGTATTTTGCAGATAAATAAATTTTTGGGACTCAATGGAATCAACTCGGGGTTAAAACGATGAAAAAGGGAAAAATAGGAAAATCATTGGTCACGAGTCACAACGCGCACACTTCTCTACGTCACGACGCGCCTCAATTATGTAGCCTGTAGACACGCATCATCGCAGATGTCATCACTGCTTCATCATTGATCACACGTCGCGATGCGCATGTCTCTCTGATTTGTACATTTTATTATTTATTAATAAAATAACTCATTTTTCATTTCATACCTTATTAATGATATTGTCATTATGTGTATTAGATTGATGTATAGATATGCTAAGAATGACATTGACCTTAGAATAGTTTTGACACTAGGTGTAAACTATTCTTAAAGTAAATATTCCTAATCATTGGTTTTGGAATATGGTCGAATTCCTATAACCTAGAAGACTAGCACATGTCGTATATTGGAATTGGAGTTCCAATGGTTTAACCCAATGTACCATGAGTTTTGAACTCGTATAGAATTATGGGTATTCGTTGAAGCGAATACTGAATGACTCATAATTGATTCCTAATAGTTGGAATTACACACCACTGTCAATAGGAATCTCCTCAAGTCGAGTAGCATATGTAATCCTTTGACTATATGACAACATTGATTTTTTGTGAGATCCTCTACACTTTGATGCCATGTATGTCAGAAACCTTTCATTGTCTGACCTTTAGATGTTTGTTGGGTGTGGACTGATGCACTCAATAATCAAGTGCGAAGCAAGATAGGATATGTCGGCCCGTATGTGTACCATAAGGGGTTTAGGTATCCATGTAAGTAAAGTCACTATTCTTATAGACTTTGGCCAAAGCCGATAACCTAGGGTGGATCCCATCAGTTGTAAAGAATAGTGGACATGTCGACATAAGATGTGCACATTGGAAACTTGACGGCGTATTCTATCTTTCCTAAGCACAACTCGGATAGAAGACGACGGATGGATTGTTAAACATATGTGATGACCTCGACTTGTATAGTTCAGAAAGGTCGTTCGTGTTCTTCGCGAATTCGGATGTGGCAGAATTGCATACATATTAGCTAGGCTTGTATGACGAACGTGTCTGAACTTAGAGAGTCTCAATATGAAGTGTACTCGTTGAGCATTTGGGTAGCTGATAATTTTTTATAAAAGATAATATTCGATATTATAATTATCAACTAAGATAATCAAGTGTTATTATATAACATTGATTATTTACTTTGACTTAATTGGATTAATTCAATAATTACACAAAGGCTTAATTGTAAAATCATAATTATCTCTATCATTTGAGGATATTATGGTAATTGTAAGTATGTAATAATAAATGGTTTTGGCTTGATTCAATTGGATTAAATCAAGGTGGCAAAAATTTAACTAATCCATTTCCTAATCATTGGCTTGATTTAATTGGATTAAATTAAAGTGGGAGACAATGGAGATTAGTCACACTTAATTATACATATTTGGATAAATTAGATTAAGTCCACTTAAAAGTTGATTACAACATTTATTAATTAAAAATTGCCTAAGTTTTGCTATAAATAGCAAGCTTTTGGAAGGTTTTAATTACAAGTACAAATACAAGAAAATTCTTAGAGAGATTAGCCTAAGTTAGAGAAGTGTTTAGAGAAGCTTGTGAGGTTTCTGTAACATTTCATCTAGGAGAAATCAAGATTGGATCTTGAAGTGAAACTTGTAAGTATTGGAAAAAAGATTGGATCTTGAAGTCAAGCTTGCACAACTTGGAGGTTCTCCAACAATTTCAACAAAGGAGAAGTCGATTGGATCTTGCATCAAGTTTACTAGGTAATGTTTGATCTTCTCCTAAGCTATGTTCATTTGTGTATTAGATGCATGATCATATAGCTTAATGTTTAAATAAGGCTAATAAATTGTGTTAGGATGCTTGGGAAGTATAAACATAATATTCTTGTAATTGGGTCAAAATATTTATGTTAGCCATAAACATAATTTATAGTTTGGAACTCTTGATTAAAGCTTGGAGCTATGGCTACCATGCTAGAATCACTTGATCACCTTTGGGTGACCTAAAATTGTTCACGAGACATTTCTCATTGGGATTCTAATTTAGTTTGTGTATTGGATTCAAAATTTACGCAAGTGGGTATTTAGAATAAATTTATGTTTTTGTAAAAAAATTTGATATTTTGGAAAACTTGATTTTTATTCTATAACATCTGTTGATGTTGGTTTTGATGTTAAAAATTAATTTTGAGTGTTTTAGAGGTGTTTAGGGAAGACCAAAGAAATTAGGGTAATAGACCCTAATTCCTTCAGCTCATTTTCCAGTGAGCTGAAGGAAAGTGAAAATTGAAATGAAAACAAAATATATATATATATATATAGACTTGTGCGCGCACTGTAGCGCACACAGTTCGCGCTACCCGCTGCTGATTTTTTTTCTTTCGTTTGGGAGTTTTCAAACTCTGATTCAGCCCCGATTTTTTCTATACCTCGTAATGAAATAAAGTATTTTATTAAATTTTTAAAAATTACACATATACTAGATATCCACGTGTTAGACCTACTTCTGTTGCCAGGAGCACCAATCCAACCCTAGGGGTTCTACAACTGTCCCAACGAATATGACACCGCCTATATGGTCGGTCTTTAGGTGACAGATGATTACCGCCTATATGGCTAGTTTTTCGACAAATAATAACACCACCTTTATGGCTGGTTTGACTTAATTAATCGGGTAACATTGACAAATTTCTATATTATAAAAAAGTGAGATTTCTACATTTAAAATATTAAAGGTGGATCCCCTAACCCCCAACATTTTATTTTTATTCTAAAGAAGTGATGAAGCACAATATTCATAAGTTTAATAATTGATTTTCTTTGTATAATGTGTGATGCTTTGGCTTATTTATTGAATCTTAATCTTAATGCTTCTTGTTGCCTGATCACTAATAATATTGATGTGGTAAAATTAAAATGAACTTGGAAAAGAGATTTTAGGTTTCAGCCTTAGATTCAATAGCTCACGATCGCACCTTAGAGATTTCCTTCCAGGATAGGAATATATCTATCGGGCGTGGTGTTGGAGTTTCAATGGTCCCGAGGATCGAATAATAAGCATAAAACATGTATGAATACAATCGAGGAAGTTGCGGAATACTTACATCGATCGGTTGAGCGACACGGTGGACAACAAAAATTCAAGTTTCTGCCATTTGTCATGCTCGGCAGTGAGCTGCTACTGTCCTCCAAGAATCGGCCATTGATGTCCTTAAAGCTCCAAGCTTTGTGATGAAATGATTCCATGCACACGGGTGGGTTTCCCTATCACCTTCGTATGTCTCTTTGAGTGGTAGCTCTTGATGTTGCCACAAAAACACCATAGTTTCTCCCTTCACTGTCACGGTTTTGAGCTGAAACAGAAGGGAAGAAATGGAGCCCAAATGGGCGAGAGAGGGGGAGAGGAAAAAAGAAGAGTAGTGTGTTGTGTGATGGTTATTTGAAAAAGTGTATCTAATACCACTTTTGATTTCCCAAAAAAAAAATCAATTAATTGATTTCAAAAATCAAAACAAATACCAATATTTAAAATATATTAAATGTCTATCATGCCATCACACTTGAGTGTATTACACTCCACCATCAACTTCATCAAGTCACATCACTCAATCAATCAAGTGATAAGTTGTCACATCACTCAAAGTGACTAATGATTTGACGTTGATGTGACTAATGATTTGACTTGCGTGCCGCACTCGAATTCGAAATGCGAATGCGCTCGCAAACAATCCCGGGATCGGGTTCGCTAATTCCAAATTAACGAATTTTCCGTTGCGACGTAATTAAATGATTATGCCTAGCAAAATCACTATTCACGTCGCTAACGAATTAATTCTAAATTAACTCGTTCGCCCGAATTAAAATCTAATTTTAATTCCACGTCGAAATCCAATTTCGTTTAATATATCGAATATATTAATTTATCGATTAATTCCAAATTAATCGTTTTCTCTCTTATATGATATTTTATCCCAGATAAAATATCTCCGCAATTAATCCCAGATTAATTTCTCTCTCTTCTAATTAATCCTAGATTAATTAAAGTGCGAGTCATACGTCATCGGTGAATCTTCGGGAAGCGACCCATGAGATCCCCGGATATGTTGCAGTAAATTCGGTCGTCGAACTATCCGAACACGTAAGTACCTAGTACTACGCTTTTACCGATTTACAAGACAAGGTTGGCTTCTAGCAAAACGCCATGTCTACCCAATTCTCCAGAAATATCCTTACAGGAATAAGCGATCTATATCAGGCGTAGTATACGTAGTATTGTGTATTTCGATCCAGTATCGGATGTCACGAGCTAGGCCTGGCTGCTGGAAATTGTGTCTGCCCCGTAAGAAGCACATATCGGATCTCTGGTAACTAGTCTCTATAATCGGATATACATGACCTAGTCATAATATCCCGATAGCTGCAGCATATAAGAGAACCAGTCCCGTATCCTACGTGACCATCATCTCCACTATGACTGGAGTGATACTTCCGTCTTGACATCACACCCAACACACTACTATTCTCAATATACCCAGCAGAGACGTACACAGAACATGTTAAAGCCTTGGACGACCAAAACCAAAGTATATTGATTGTCGCAAGTATTAGCGGTGCAAGTCTCAGGTTAAGACCAGATACACCTACCCTGATTTCGGACTTCCATAGACACATAGACATACTACCAATGGAATTCCGAGGGGGTCTATCCAGAGCCAAGCTGTTTCCCGTACCATCGGTAAAACACAACCTCCTATTACATTTGCATGAGTATCATATACCCAAATATATGAGAACTATGTCGTTATGCCCTCACAAAGCGCACAAGTGTAATACTAGTCTTTTATGTATTATCGATGTCCAATCTCGATAATACTCTGACTAGGGATATTTAATGATTAATCCTTCGTGGACTGATATTGTCTCATATCATTCTCAATCTAGGAACTAATCATATGGACCTCTTATCATTTATATATCTTGGTGATCTAATCACAAATGATAAGAGAGCAATCTCCTTTGTCACATAGTTAATTTGTACAACAACACCATGATCTGTACAAATAGTGACGCTATGGGTCATAATTGTCCAACAATCTCTCACTTGGGCTATAGCCAGTCACTTGAGTGTCTTACACCCAAACTATATACGGTTGGCTCAAACTGCTGAGAAAGGCTTTTTCGTCAGTGGATTTGCATGATTATCATCTGATGTGATTTATTCGATTATTACATCGCCACGATGTATGATTCTAACGAATCAGATGAATAGTGAAGTATGTATCTGGATCGTTGATGAGACCATTAATTCTTTAGCCTGTGATATAGCCTAGCTCAGTTGCTAACAGAATTATATCTAATCTAATTAGATTTATTATCGACCCAGAAGGCTTCTATTGTTGCCTCAGCTGTAGCAATATTCCGTATTTGTTGTTTATTCGGTAACAGTATCTTGCTTGGAAGATTTCCAGCTCATTGTTCCGTTATTCAAACTATATAGTACCGTTTGCGACTTATAGTCGTTATTATCGGTTTAGGAAACTTGCAGAAGTGAACCCAATCACTTCAAGTTCTCCATCTCCATAGTTTAAGACAGCATCCTTAGATCTCTAAGATACTAATGGATGTTCTTAACATTAATCCAGTGACTATCACTAGGATTGGCCTGTTTGTGAATTCATATGCTCAAAGCGTATGAGACACCAGGTCGCGTACATTTTTCAATGTACGATTTCTCGGAGAGTGTTAACAACTTTAAATCTTTCCCAAAAGATCTTTATTCCTAGAATAAAGGATGTTTCTCCCAAGAATTGTACGGAGAATTTTCATGAAAGTCAAGCTTTCACCGATTGTTTTATAGGAATATCATTTCCAAGAAATGACATATTATCATTATTTATAGGACATTATTGTCAGTGCGCTCCCACTAACCTTCTTATATACACAAGAATCATTTCGTTTTGAATTAATCATATACCATTATGATTACATCAAAATGATAATTCAAGAACTTAATGATTGCTTCAATCCAAAACATGGATCGAATAACCTGCAAACCTTGTTTGCTAGTTTGTTACGACAAAACCGACAGGATGTTGTAAACATCCTCCAAAAAGTTTCCTTTTCAGGAAAGCGATTTTCCCGTTCAGCTGACATATTTCATAAATGAAACATGCAGCATTAGCAAGCATTATCCAAATGGACTTACCATGGCAACAGGTAAAAGGTTTCGTTGTAATCAACACAATGTTGATAACGACACCTTTCCGCTAAAAGCCTAGCTTTGTACGTTGGTACGTTTTCTTCCATGTATATCTTTCTTGAAGACTTATAATACCAATAGGCACAACGCCTTCTGGTACATCAACTAGTATCCAAACTTGGTTGATTTACATGGATCCATTTCGGATTCATGGCACTTTGCCATAATAGGGAGTCGATACCTTGTATCACTTCCTCATACGTAGTCAGTTGGTATTCCTCAATAAGATTGACATCTTTATGAGGTGAGATCAGAAACCCATACCCCAAGTTATTTTTTGACTCTCCCCGACATACGCGGTTCTTGTGTATTCGAAGATTACTGGTATAGTTTCATCCTTGATGAACTATATGTGTTCCATTAAGGATTCGGTGCCTGGAATAATATTACTCCGATTTTCATCGAGTTTTACTATCCTCTCACTTACCACTGTATATAGGTATTCCTCTTAGGAAAGCCACATGGTGAGCAACAATTACATTGTTCTCTTGTGAGTTGTATAAGTACCATACTTTGGTATCCCTAGGATAACCTACAATTGGCACTTATCCAATTTGGGTTTTAGTTTGATATCATCCAAACGTATGCCTAACATACCCAAATATTTAGGAATGAGAAACATGTTTTCTTTCCTGTTCATATCTAATATGAAGTCTGTCTAACAGATTTTATGGAACCTTATTCAAAATAAGTTCTGCACTGTTTATGCGTATTCGTTGAAGGAAATGGTAGCTCAGAGCGACTCATGATTAACCTTATCATGTCTAACAAAATTCGGTTACTCGTTCAGACACACCGTCAAAATGACGTGTTCCGGAGGAGTCCTCTTTGAAGAATACTATACTCTTTCAAGTATATTAGAAACTTATTGCTTAAGTATTTTCCATTACGGTCTTACCGTGACGGTTTAATACTTTAGCCGATCTGTTTGTCTATTTCGTGTCGAAACAATAAAAGTTTCTGATTTGTGTTTCAAAAGAGACACATAACCATAACGTGATGCCACATCCGTAAAGGTCACGAAATATTCATATCCACCTCTAGCCTAGCTAGACATGGGCCCACTTGCTTCACTATGAACTAGGGCTAATAGATCGGTGGCATTTACACTTTTACCAAGTAAAGGTGTTATAGGCACTTTGCCCAATAAACTAGATTTGTAGACTTTATTTGAATTGAATCAAATTTTTCCTAGTACCCACTCTTCGAAAGTGTGGATATACGAGTCTTGTTTAATTGTGTCCCAGACAACAATGTCACAAATTAGTTTCTTCTGATCAAATCAGTTCGAGCTATTTGTTTGTCATGTTATACTTTTGAGATTTATTTATATTCAAAATATAAATTATGTTATTCACATCTAATGTGTTTATCTCAATATCATCTTTATATAATAAAACACTTTAGTGTTCTAGAATATAAAGGTACACCTGCAACGGTGTTTAACACTGATTTAGAGATCATGTTTCTAGTCAAACTAGTTATATTATAACAATTTCCTAATTTAAGTACACACCCAAGGGTAGTACCTAAAGTTAGGTATCTACGGTTAAAATAGCGACTTTCGTCCCGTTTCCAATTCGCAGATAAATCTCAACTGAAGTCAGTATTCTGCTCATAGCAGATTCTGAACAACAGTACATATTTATGTACTACACTAAGTATTTAAAATCCAATTTTAATACTAGCAGTTGAACATATTATGACAAACATATTTGAAGTCGGAGCCTTGCTCGTCTTCAATTCCTTCATGTCTGCTTTGTTCAAATGGCAGTCACGCTTCCGCGATCCCGTTTGCCACAATTTAGGCAGACATTTTGGGATATGTCCTTTTATCTTCCTAGAAGATTATAATGATTTTGCCTTTGCCCTTTTCACATTCCAGTAGCCTTTGGCCAAGCCTTGGGTTTCTAGAATATCGAAGTAAGGTGCGTCTTGCGCTACTCGCCTTATTGTAAAGTTTGACTTTGTCTCCTTGAGAATAGTCATTAACTCTCCAAGAGTTATTTATTGCAATATAACTTCTAAGATCTAAGAATAGATCTATGAAGATCCTTCAATTTCAATATCCTACTATAAGAATCTAATTCTTAGTTCTGATTAAGAAATTAAGGAGTCTATTTGACAAGTCTATAATGGATTAAGCACTAAAGTTATCATCACATAAATCTTCCAAAGATTATGCTCTACTATTTGCTTAACTTTGGGCTTAGGCCTAATATGTTATTTTATCAAATTAAGTAACTTATTAGTTTTCAGGACCATCCTGATATTTATTCCCAATTTTGAAAATTAAACCATTTAAATACATTTTCTCTAGGATTATGTTTTAATGTCAATCTTTTCAATTTTATCTTGATTCTAATAGTCCAACTATTTAATCAACGATTTCGGTACTATTAATTATAATGATTGTTATAGTCCAACTATTTAATCAACTATAATTTAATTGTTTGAATACAGTCCAACTGTTAATTAAAACAACGTTTAAATATTAGTCCAACTAACATTTAATTTATTTGACGAATGATTTGTGATTGAGGGCGTATGGCAAGTAATTAAACGAATATTACAAATTTAATTCTTGCCTCCCACTATTTTTCGGCGAGCCTCTAACCCTCTGTCGAGTACTCGGGAAACCGTGTTTCCTAGTGGGCTAGGATCCCGTTAAATATCACACACTTGACTTTGGCCAACAAATTGTATGATAATATTAACTAGGTAGATCTCTAAGATCAATTGATCCAATCCAATTCCTAGATCCGGTAGGGGGACGTCCAAGTCCGAAACATATATCTTATATATGCCAATACATCCAATGTATTACCTAACCTTTTTCCTCTGAATCAACTAAGCATTGGCTTTGGCACAACAAACTTAGTGATCCCAGTCAAGCACGACCCATTGACCATGGAAAGCTTCGTAATCAATGTCGATGGACAAGAATTGGTCTTGACTTTGGCCAACAAAACCACAACTTGGACAAGACACCAATATGGAACAAAGCATTCGTGATTCAAACACATCTTCGACAGACAAAGGCTTGACTTTGGCCAACAAACCAATGTTGTCTTGGATCTTGAGTGAGAATCACTCAATGGAAGGAAAAACGCTTAATATTTGCGGGGTTTTTCGAGTGCAAATTGGCAACCAATTTATTATCTTTGTTAAGGTCTCATCATCATACACCCTTAAACATGCATTTTATATATATATAATAAAGCGAGTATAAATAATAATAATGATATGCGGATGGATACTTACACATTGATCCTAGATCAAATCTCTCTCTTTCCTCTCTCCCGCTAGCACATGTATTACTTCTACCCGTTACACTACACTTCTAAAGAAACCTCATTTACATTGAGGGGAATAGGTGAGAAGAGAAATACACAGAGAAATGAGATAATAGGCAGGACACGCAGGTTCAATTTAATAAATTCCAAATTTATTACAACAATTTCTAAAATTGCCCCACCCATCTAATATCCATCTGATATACATTATTCATGCATCGCAACCATGTATTCACACAAGCATGTTATCAATCAATCTAATCAAATTAATTAATCTGATAAATAACGACCATCCAATGTTCAAACAACGATTTGATTTTGCTCGAGTCAAACTCGTTTTGTGAATAAGTACTCAAAATACGAATTCTTGAATTAAATTAAACTACAAAATTAAATCCAATTTAATATGTATTTAATACTAATTCGCTATTCAATTCCAAATTAAATATTACACTTTATTTGACGAACCTTTACGACTTAAATTCCAAATTTAATCGTTACGGGTCTCAAAGCCCGATTAACGTCCAACGTCAATTTAATTAAAGTCCAATGAGATTTCAATTAATTTCTTAAGGCGTGGACTTTTGGTCGACTCGGGTCAAAACCAATAACCAAAGTCCAATCAAGGAGTAACCCCATAAGCCTAGAAATCAATTTAGGCCCATTAGGCCCAATTAAATTATTAAGGTCCATTAGTCGCATTTGGGCTTTATGGAAGCGGTTTTGGGCCCAATTGGATCCAACCAATTTAGCCTAAACCTAACTTGGTACAACCAAGCCCAACAAGCCCATTTACAATATTACAAGCCCAATTTCCAAAATTAGCCCAATTAATTAAATTACAATAATCCAATTTCACAATTTAATTACTCAAAGTGCTTTACATAATTAATCACCCAAATTAATATTTCCAAAACATCAATTTACACAATTAATCAAGCTCTTTAACATTAAATCATGTCCAACACAATTTAATCAAAAAAGCAAACCCAATCATGCTTTCATAGTCTCGGCTTTGGAGGGGATTTTCAAATCAATTCCGAATTCAATCCAATTCAATCCAAATTAACATTAAATCCACATTCCCAATTGTTTCCAACTCATCCAATGAATCAAAAAACAAAAATCCAAGACATTTAGGGTTCATCTAATTTTCGGCCAAGCCATAAAATTTGGGCAAATTTATTCCAAACAATTTTTCATGAAATTGATCCAATCAATATTCAATTCAACAACATTAAAGCATACTAAATCATCCAATTTCATTAAATCATGCTCAAAATCAATTTACCCAATTTTAAGCCCTAAATCAAATTTCATGCTTTTACTCCGCTTTGATACCATTGTTGGAGTTTCTACGGTCCCGAGGATCGAATAATAAGCATAAAACATGTATGAATACAATCGAGGAAGTTGCGGAATACCTACATCGATCGGTTAAGCGACGCGGTGGACAACAAAAATTCAAGTTCGCCTGCTGTCATGCTCGGCAGTGAGCTGCTACTGTCCTCCAAGAATCGGCCATTGATGTCCTTAAAGCTCCAAGCTTGTGATGAAATGATTCCATGCACATGGGTGGGTTTCCCTATCACCTTCGTATGTCTCTTTGAGTGCTAGCTCTTGATGTTTTTGCCAAAAAAACACAATAGTTTCTCCCTTCACTGTCACGGTTTTGAGCTGAAACGAAGGGAAGAATGGAGCCCAAATGGGCGAGAGAGATGGAGAGGAAAAAAAAAAGAGTGAGTTGTGTGATGGTTATTTGAAAAAGTGTATCTAATACCACTTTTGATTTTCCAAAAAAAAAAATCAATTAATTGATTTCAAAAATCAAAACAAATACCAAACATTTAAAATATATTAAATGTCTATCATGCCATCACACTTGAGTGTATTACACTACACCATCAACTTCCATCAAGTCACATCACTCAATCAATCAAGTGACAAGTTGTCACATCACTCAAAGTGACTAATAATTTGACGCTTAATGTGACTAATGATTTGACGCTTGATTTGACTTGCGTGCCACACTCGAATTCGAAATGTGAATGCGCTCGCAAACAATCCCGGGCTCGGGTTCGCTAATTCCAAATTAACCAATTTTCTGTTGCAACGTAATTAAATGATTATGCCTAGCGAAATCACTATTCACGTCGCTAACGAATTAATTCTAAATTAACTCGTTCGCCCGAATTAAAATCTAATTTCAATTCCGCGTCGAATTCCAATTTCGTTTAATATATCGAAAATATTATTTTATCGATTAATTCCAAATTAATCGTTTTCTCTCTTTATATGATATTTTATCCCAGATAAAATATCTCCGCAATTAATCCCAGATTAATTTTCTCTCTCTTCTAATTAATCCCAGATTAATTAAAGTGCGAGTCATACGTCATCGGTGAATCTTCGGGAAGCGACCCATGAGATCCCCGGATATGTTGGCAGTAAATTCGGTCGTCGGACTATCCGAACACGTAAGTACCTAGTACTACGCTTTTACCGACTTACAAGACAAGGTTAGCTTCTAGCAAAGCGCCATGCCTACCCAATTTTCCAGAAATATCCTTACAGGAATAAGCGATTTATATCAGGCGTAGTATACGTAGTATTATGTATTTCGATCCAGTATCGGATGTCACGTGCTAGGCTTGGGGCTGGAATTGTGTCTGCCCCGTACGAAGCACATATCGGATCTCTGTTAACTAGTCTCTATAATCGGATATACATGACCTAGTCATAATATCCCGATAGCTGCATCATATAAGAGAACCAGTCCCGTATCCTACGTGACCATCATCTCCACTATGACTGGAGTGATACTTCCGTCTTGACATCACACCCAACACACTACGATTCTCAATATACCCAGCAGAGGCGTACAAAGAACCTTATAAAGCCCTGGACGAATAAAACCAAAGTATATTGATTGTCGCAAGTATTAGCGGTGCAAGTCTCAGGTTAAGACTAAATACACCTACCCTGATTTCGGACTTCCATAGACACATAGTCATACTACCAATGAAATTCTGAGGGGGTCTATCCAGAGCGAAGCTGTTTCCCGTACCATCGGTAAAACACAACCTCCTATTACACTTGCATGAGTATCCTATACCCAAATATATGAGAACTATGTCGTTATGCCCTCACAAAGCGTACAAGTGTAATACTAGTCTTTTACGCATTATCGATGTACAATCTCGATAATACTCTGACTAAGGATATTTAATGATTAATCCTTCATGGACTGATACTGTCTCATATCATTCTCAATCTAGGAACTAATCATATGGACCTCCTATCATTTATATATCTTGGTGATCTAATCACAAATGATAAGAGAGCAATCTCATTTGTCACATAGTTAATTTGTACAACTACACCATGATCTGTACAAATAGTGACGCTATGGGTCATAATTGTCCAACACGTAGGTAGCCACAATTGGAACTTGAACTTAATAAATTCAGAGTTTCTTAATTAACATAGGAATATAGTTAATTGGATTACTTTGGGTGTCTACATGTGACCATCAGAAGAGGCTTTTGCATATTTCGTGTTCCAGGTTAACAACTGATTTTTTACACATGTATAGGAGAATCAATTCATCATTAGAGTAATATTCGGCGGATTCACAACCCTAGATGTTTTCTTTATTATTAATTTCCTTTTTTTGCATTTATTTTTATTTATTTATTTAAATCCACATTCAACCAACGAATAATCCCTTCTTACCTCAATTAGATACCTGTAAATATTTAGCATAAAAAATTAATAACAACAATAGAATTTAAGTCCTCGTAGGATCGATATTTTTATACTTCTTGAGCGATACGTGCGCTTACGTTAGGTGTGTGATTTCACCGATCATGTACGCAATTCGGTCACCTCCGAATTCCCAAAGAACACGAATGAACTTTCTAAACTATACAAGTTCAGGTCATCATATATGTTTAACAATATATTCGTCGTAGGCATCTGAGTTGTGCTTAGGAAATGTAGATTACACTGTCAGGTTTCGAGGCGCAAATCTCATATTGTCGATATGTCCATGATTCTTTACTTCTAATCAGAACACCATTCCTAATTTATGCAATCTATCCTAGGTTATATGCTTTGTCCAAATTCTTAAAAGTCGTGACTTACTCACATGGATACCTTAACCCCTTATGGTACATATACGGACTGACGAATCCTATTTTGATACGCTATTGATTAATAAATGCATCGATCAACACCCAACGCACACTTAGTGGTAAGACCATGAAAGGTCTCTGAATTATATGGCATCAAAGTGTGGAGTATCACACACAAAATCAACGCTATCTTAAAGTAAAATACTTACATATGCTACTCGGCTTGAGGAGATTCCTATTGACAGTGGTGTGTACTGCCAACTATTAGGAATCACATGTGAGTCATTCAGTATTCGCTCCAACGAATATCCACATGTCTATACGAGCTTCTTTTGCTCATGGTATATCAGGTTAAACCATTGAAACTCCAATTCCAATATATGACATGTGCTAGTCTTCTAGGTTATAGATGACTAGGAATATTTACTTTAAGAATAGTTTATATTGGTAATATTATCCCAATATCGAATCACCCAATATTACTACATGACTATTCTAAGGTTGATGACATTCCCAGCATTTATATATATATATATTATATATATATTATATATATATATATATATATATATATATCAATCTAATATGCGAAATTACATTACCATTAATAAGGTTGAAATGAAAATATAGTTATTTTATTAATAAATAATAAAATATAATATACAATACATTATTCGGATTGACGTTCCAAGCACCAACTCCAACAAACTCTCAATTGCTTAGTGCCAATCCGGATGGTACTGAAGTCTCATCTCCTCCACATGTTTATCGAATAACTTAGGAGTAAGACCTTAGTAAGCGAGTATGTTATGTTATATTGTCCTTGAACCTTCAAGACCATTATGTCTTTTCGTACAATATCTCTCATATCACGTGATATTTTATTTCCACGTTTTTAGAATTGGAATGTGTTGTTGGCTCCTTAGCCTGCGCAATGGCTTCGCTATTATCACAGTATAGTTAGGGGTGGCAATTTGGGCCAGGATTCGTTTATTCGTTCGATTTGATTCGCTTTAAAGTGAATAGGGGTTTGAAAAATAGATTCGTTTAAAAAATGGGTCAATTAAATTCATTTATTAAACGAATTGAATACGAATTTAAGCTCATTTATTCGTTTAAGTTTCATTTCATTATTTTTATTTACCAGTTCTTGTTATTTTTCAATTAAGATTCGAGAAATTATAGCTAATTACCATAAAAAGTAATATTTTCGATATTTGGTGAGGTATTTTTAGTAAATATATTAATTACATATTTCATATGTATATATTTATGAAGAATTAATGTAAATCAAGTGTGGTAAATTATTTTATTAAATAATATCATGACTAAATGGATATTCATATTCGATTCGTTTAATAAACGAATCGAAGACGAATCCTGATATTAGGATTCGTTTAATAAACGAATCGAATACGAATCCACCATATTTTGATTCGATTCGTTTAGGATTCTATACAAATTTGATTCGTTGATTCGTTTTGCTATAGTGGGGTCGAATTCATAATACTAGCATAATGCCAAGTTCTGTGATAAAATTTCTAATCCAAACAGCATCTTTAGCAGCTTCCGAAGCCGCTATAAATTCCTTCTTAGTAGTGGAATCAGCTGTTGAGCATTTCTTTGAACATCAGCAACTAAACGTACCACCATTAAGGATAAATATATATCCAGATGTAGACTTTCTGTCATATGGATCTTTCTTGAAGTCAGAGTCTATATAACCCTTAACTTGTAGCTCATCTTCTCCATATATGAGAAACTTATCCTTAGTACCCTTAAGATATCTCAGGATATGTTTCACGGCTGTCCAACGATCATTACCCGGATCAGATTGATATCGGCTAGCCACATTGATGCCAAAACTAATGTCAGGTCTTAAACATAGCATAATATACATAATACTTCCAATACAATAAGCATATGGCAAGTTAAACATTCTAACTCTTTCTTCCTCAGTCTGAGGTTTCAATTTCTTCGAAAGATGTACGCCATATCAGAAAAGTATATTTACTGCCTTGTAGTTGGTAAAATTGTACATTTCTAACATTTTATCTATGTACATGGATTGCAAAAACCCTATAGGCTCCATACTTTATCCCGGGAGAGCCTTATACCCAATATATATAAAGCTTCACCCATGTCTTTCTTGGAGAAGTTCTTACAAAGGTAAGCTTTCACACTTTGCATAAATCCTATATCATTCCTAATAATAAGGATATCGTCTACATACAAAATAAGGAAGACTATCATGATCCTACTAACTTTCTTATAAACACGTGATTCTTCCTCATTCTTGATGAATCTAGATAATCTAATTATCTCATCAAAAAGGCGATTCCACCTTCGGGATGCCTGTTTAAGTCCATAAATAGACTTTTAGAACTTACAAACCAAGTTTGAAGTCTCATTGGATATGAAACCCTCTGATTATTCCATATAGATATCCTCAATGAGAAATCCATTTAGGAAAGTGGTTTTCACATCCAAATGTCATATCTCATAGTCATGATATGCAGCAATGGCTAAAAGAACCCTAATAGATTTTATCAAGTCAATCCCAAGAAGTTGAGTATAACCTTTCGCTACCAGTCGGGCCTTAAAAGTTTCCACCTTTCCATCGGGCCCACGCTTCTTTTTATAAATCTATTTACAACCAATAGATTTAACTCCTCCAAGAAGTTCAATTAGGTCCCAGACTTGATTGTCGTGCATAGAATCCATTTCGGATTTCATGACTTCCTTCCATTTTCCCTAATCGATATCTAATATCGTCCATTTATACGTAGTCAGATCTGTTTCCTCCAAGAGGAGAACATCAAGGCTCGCATCAAACGTTAAAAATAGTCTCTCATTAGGCCTTGATATTCTATTCGACTTACGTCGAACCTATGTTGTAGATACTTCACCTGATTGGATATCAGGTTCCATCTCAGATTCCTTAATGTCGGGATCAAACTCATCGAGTTCAATCTTTCTATAATTTACACTTTCTCTCAAAAATTCAGTTTCAAGAAATGTGGCAAAATGCGCAGCAAATACATTTTGTTGGTCAGAATTGTAGATTTGATATCCCAAAGAATTTTCAGGATATCCAACGAACCTATATTTATACCCCCGGGTGCTAGTTTATCCCATTGTGTAACTCTAACGTATGTCTGACAACCCCAAATTTTTAATGGACCACATATATCACTGTGTATTAGCTCTAATAAATCTTCAGCATGGTGTCCAACACTAAGAAATATGGCATTTTTTCATTTTCCATTGGTTACACGACTCATCATTTGGATAAGAATCTAAGGTAAGATCTTTAATCAAACCATCTTTAACCAATTTTGATAGATGTCTAATACCTATGTGGCCCAATGTCATATGCCATAATTCAATATTATTTAATTTAGATATTTTACTTGTATTTTCCTCTACATTAAAGACATCTCGATATGTTTTCAAAACATAGTGACCATTAGATAAATAACATTCACATATCAAATAGTTATCTTTATCATATAAACATAAAACACCATCTTTAATGTTTATTTTATATACTTTTTTATCTAATATCGGTAATGATATTATCTGTTTGATAAAGGATGGTACATAATATCAGTCATGTAAAAATAATTTACATCCATTAGGGAGATCTAGAACAATTGTTCCTATGGTATTGACATCCAATATCTCGCCATTCCCAACTCTAAGCTAGATTTCTCCTTTCAGCCTTCTTTTAACCGTAATGACATGCATGAAGTTGCAAATATGAGTGAGACTGTCAGTGTCTAACACTCATCCACTATTTGTATCTAAGGCTACTGAGATGTTAATAATAGGGTAAAACAAAGCATACATGAGGGTTTTGCCTTTCCTTTCAGCTCTGGACAATCTTTCTTCCAATGTCCTGACTTCTTGCAATGTAGACATACATCACGAGCTACATGCACTCTTGCAGCTTTGTGCTTCTTGGAGTTTCTCTATGATATCTTCTTTTTTCCCATTTTAATTTTCTTGGACTTTCTAGAAGTCTTTGAAGAGTTTGCTCCACCATGAAAGTACAAAGTGAGATTGCCTTTCTTTAAATCTTGTTCCGTCGTGCTCAACATGTTATGAAGTTCTTCATAACTGGCATACATCGAATGCATATGAAAATTTAAAAACAAAGCCAGCGTAAGTACCAGGCAAAAATGATAGAATCAAATTTCGGCCTAGCCGTTCATCGATCATTATGCCTTGTCGTTTCAAATATCGGATATGGTCTATCATGTTCAAAACATGAATTCTAACCACTCTTCTATCCTCGAGGGTAACATGGAACAATTCCTTAAATCAAAAATATATTTCAATTTCTTGATTTGCTTCGAACAACTCCTTGAGTGTTCTCATAATGCTCTAAGCATCAGGTACCTCTATGTATTGTCTGATCAAATCTGGAACCATCAATCCTAAAATGTAGGATTTCACCCTTATGTTATCATTCTTCCATTTTTTAAAAGTCTCACACTCTTCGGGAGTGGAATCATGATCGATTTCAAAAGGAAATAGATTGAGTGTCACATAGCTCAACTTTTTTTACTCCAAGACAAAGCGGATGTTCATTTCCCATTCAAAATAGTTCTCGACTCCTTTCAGTTTATTAGAATCCAACAGTCGCGCTAATGGATTTGCGACAGCCATTTACAAGACAACAATTAAACACTAGCAGAATATTTTTCATTTCAATATAAAAATACTAATACGATTATGGATTTTAAATCTATTAGTGTCCACCCATTACTTTACGTAATTTCGTAATCTCCCTTAATGGAAAAATAGAAATTTGACAATTAAAAATTCATAGCGGGAAGTGGATCCCATGACATTTACTCCAACCTCACAATAATGACGATCTTAGCCTTCATAAACTCATTAGGTAGACCTCCAAGGTCAATCACATTCATGTAACTCCTAAGTTTGGTCCTGAACCGTTTCTTATCCTCACAATAATGATAGTATTGGATTAAGACTTGTTCGAGGTGTATACTTGTCAATGTGCACTAAAGAGCTTCGTAAGTACACCCTCATAATAATGACGGGTATTGGGTGACTACGTCAACTCATCACATTACCTCTATGTTAGAAAATTATGACCCATAGCGTCACTATTTGTAAAAGACATTGTGGTTTTTGTACAAATTAATTATGTAGCAATGAAATTGCATTTTATCATTTTGTAATTTGATTACTTAAATATATAAATGATAAAAGTCCCTATGATTAGTTCCGGATTATAAGATATGAGACAGTATCAATCCATAAAGGTTTAATTATTAAATATCTCTAGTCGTAGTATTATCGAGACTGGACATCGATAATGTGGAATAGACTAGTATCGCACTTGTGCGTGTTATGGAAGTGTAACGGTATAGTTCTCTTATATTTAAGTATTGGATACTTATGCAAGTGTGATAGGAGGTTGTGTTTATCGATGGTATGGAAACAGCTTCGCTCTGGATAGACCCCGCGAAATCCCATTGGTAGTATGACTATGTGTCTATGGGAATCCGCATCAGGGTAAGTGTATTTGGTCTTAACTTGAGACTTACATCGCTAGTACTTGCGACAATCAATACGCTTTGGTTTTGGTCGTCATGGACCTTAACAGGTTCCGTGTACGCCTCTTTTGGGTTTATTGAGAATCGTAGTGTATTTGGTATGATGTCAAGACGGAAGTATCACTTCAGTCATATGGAGATGATGATCACGCAGGGATACAGAACTGGTTCTCTATTGTGTTGCAACCATCAGGATAATATGACTTGGTCATGATTATCCGATTAAAAGAGACTAGTTGCTTGTAATCTGATATATGCTTCGTACGGGGCAAACACTATTCCAGCCCCAGGCCTTGCATGTGACATCCGATACTGGATCGCTATACACAATACTATGTATATTATGCCTGATATAGATTATATATTCCATTAAGAATATTTCTGGAGAATTGGGTAGGCACGATGCTTTGCTAGAAGCCAACCATGTCTCGTAAATCGATAAAAACGTAGTACGAGGTACGTACGTGTTCAGATAGTCCAACGACCAGATTTACTGCCAACATATCCAGGGATCTCTTGGGTCGCTTCCCGAAGATTCACCGATGACGTATGATTCGAGCATAATTAATCTAGGATTAATTACAGAGAGATTTTATCTAGGATAAAATACTATTTGAAGAGAGAGAACGATTAATTTGGAATTAATCGATAAAATAATATATTCGATATATTAAACGAAATTAGATTTCGACGCGGAATTAAAATTGGATTTTAATTCGGGCAAACGAATTAATTTAGAATTAATTCACTAGCGACGTGAATAGTAATTTTGCGTGGCATTATTATTTAATTAAATTTGATTTAATTACGTCGCAACAGAAAGTTCGTTAATTAAGAATTAGCGAATCCGAGCTCGGGAGTGTTTGCGGGCTCACTCGGAATTCGAATCAAGTGGGGCCCACATGTCACATCATTAGTCACATCACTTGTCACTTTGAGTGATGGGTTTTGGTGAGAATGATTTTAACTTGTTTTTCACTCCAAGTTAAAGTGACATGATTGACTTATTACCAAATATTTGGTAAATCATTTATTTGATTTTTGAAATCAAAATTTGTTAAGTCAACACACTCCACACTTCTCTCTCATTCACGCAAATCTCACAAAATTGCACTCTCTCCATTTCTTATTCATTGCCGAATGCACAAGGAGGAAGAAGAGATGATTTTTGTTGCAAAAATTACCAAGAGCTAGGACTCACAAGAATCATAAAAGGTGATAGGGAAACCAACCTTGGAGCTTGGAATCACCATTGAAGCTTGGATCTTAAAGATCAAAGTTCATCTTCAACAAAAATTGGGACCTTGGCCGAATCTTGGAGAGCTTCAACAAGGAGGAAAATTTTTGAACTCAACACTTCCATAATCCGCTCATTGTAAGTATGATTCTGCCATACTTCTTTAAAGTATTCACATGTTTTTCTATGCTTGAATGATCTTGGGACTATAGTAGAAACCAACAATCTAATGTTTTATCTTATACTGTTACAATAATGACGGTATTGAGCATAAGTAATAAGAATGCATTCATCTCCGAATTGATAAGACGGACCATCCAATAATGTTCCAAAATTATTAATATTATTACTTAAAAGTAATCACCTAATCTTGAGAGATTTATGACAATCAAGTCATTAACATGCTTGGGTCAAAATAAAAATTTTTAATTTAAAACATGCAATGTATATCCAATATGACTTATGCATAATTAAATTACAAATATAGAGATATAGATTCAAATATATGTCAAACATGCAACATGTGTTGTATGGTTAAGACCTACGCTGATATTATTTTGTTGGGGCAGATGTGGGACCCATAGGATCGGATCGGTATCCCGCGCAGTGGAAGTGGGTCTAACCTATGGATATCAAAGATATGTGTATATTTAAATTATTTTATAAAATAAGTTTTTCCGTTACGAGTCCATAGGAAAAAATGGGGACCAAATCGGAGTCCAGAAACTTTGGAATGGAGAAAATAAAATTTCAGCGCTCATTGGCAGTAGCTATCGGCGTGTCGCGACGCTCGGGCTTGGGAGTCGTAAAGCCCAATCTTTGAATGCTCAACATCTCGACATGCAAGGGTGAGCGTCACGACTCCCGAAGCTCTATAGATCAGTGTCGCGATGCTGCCTTGTGTAAAATATTGGCTGCGAGCATTTTTTTCCTTTTATTCAATTCTAAACACTTTCAATTTTCTCCAAATACTTTAATACACCTAAAAGTCTAATTTTAACATCAAAACTAACATCAACACATGTTATACAACAAACATATATGTATGTATTCTAAATACATGTATGTATTTCTTTGAATCAAAACATAAACCAAATTAGAATCCCACAATAAAGTGACTCATGACCAATTCTAAGTCACTCAAAGGTGGTCAAGTGATTCTAGAATGCTAGCTATAGCTCCAAACTATGATCTAGAGTTCCAAATATTCTAATTTTATGTTCCATGTCCAACATGAATATTTTGATCCAATTTATACTTCCAAAGCATCCGTACACAATTAATTAGCCTAATTTCAACATCAAGTCATGTTAATATATATCCAATACATAATTCATCACTATATGTCTCACTAATGATAACTCACTAATGAAAATATAGTTTTGAAGAAATCAAACTTGTTGGACAATTATGACCCATAGCGTCACTATTTGTACAGATCATAGTGTTGTTGTACAAATTAACTATGTGACAAAAGAGATTGCACTCTTATCATTTGTGATTAGATCACCTAGATGTATAAATGATGAGAGGTGCCTATGATTTGTTCCTGGACGGAGAATGATATGAGACAATATCAGTCCATGAAGGATAAATCATTAAATATCCTTAGTCAGAGTATTATCGAGATTGGACATCGATAAATACGTAAAAGACTAGTATTACACTTGTGCGCGTTGTGAGGGCACAACGACATAGTTCTCATATATTTGGGGTATAGGATACTCATGCAAGTGTAATAGGAGGTTGTGTTTTACCGATGGTACGGGAAACAGCTTCGCTCTGGATTAGACCCCATCATAATTCCATTGGTAGTATGACTATGTGTCTATGGAAGTCCGAAATCAGGGTAGGTGTATTTGGTCTTAACCTGAGACTTGCACCGTTAATACATACGACAATCAATATACTTTGGTTGAGGTCGTCCAGGGCTTTAACCGGTTTCTGTGGACGCCGATTCTGGGTATATCAAGAATCGTAGTGTGTTGGGTGTGATGTCAAGATGGAAGTGTCACTCCAGTCATATGGAGATGATGGTCACGTAGGATACGAGACTGGTTCTCTTTAGTACTGTAGCCATCGGGATAATATGACTTGTTCATAGTTATCCGATTTAGAGACTAGTTACCAGAGATCCGACATGTGCTTCGTACGGGGCAGACACAATTCCAGCCCCAGGCCCAGCACGTGATCATTCGATACTGGACAGAAATACGCAATACTACGGTATACTACGCTTGATACAGATCCTTTATTTCTGTAAGGATATTTCCGGAGAATTGGGTAGGCATGGCGCTTTGCTAGAGGCCAACCTTGTCTTGTAAATCGGTATAAACGTCGTACTTGGTACGTACGTGTTCGGATAGTCCGACGACCGAATTTACTGCCAACATATCCGGGGATCTCATGAGTCGCTTCCCAAAGATTCACCAATGACGTATAACTCACACTCTAAATTAATCTGGGATTAATTAGAAGAGAGAGAATATTAATCTGAGATTAATTGCGGAGATATTTTAGCTGGGATAAAATATCAATTAAAGAGAGATAATGATTAATTTGGAATTTATCAATCAATTAATATATTTGATATATTAAACGAAATTGGATTTCGACGCGGAATTAAAATTAGATTTTAATTCGGGCGAACGAATTAATTTAGAATTAATTCGTTAGCGATGTGAATAGTGACATCGCTAGGCGTAATCATTTAATTACGACGCGACGGAAAATTCGTTAATTTGGAATTAGCGAACCCGAACCCGAGATTATTTACGAGCGCATTCGCATTTCGAATTCGAGTGCGGCACGTCAAATCAAGCGTCAAATCGCTAGTCGCATCAAGCGTCAAATCACAAGTCACTTTGAGTGATGTGACTTGACAACTTGATGGATTGAGTGATGTGAGTGGTTTAGGCTTTAATTGTTTGACCTTTTAAAGCCAAATTCAAATGAAATTCATTTGAAATTCAAATGTGTGTATATATTACACAAATTTGTAACAACCAAAATCAATCTCTCTTCTCTCTTCTTTCTACCATTCAGGCCCAAATGGGGCAAAAACTTTCTGGTTTTTTGAGCTGAAAAAACCGAGAGAGTGGGAAGCTTAGAGTTGGATTTTTATGGCAAAAATCGCAAGTGCTAGCACACTACGAGACATGCGAAGGTGATAGGGAAGTCCACCCATTAGCCAGGAATCGTTCGACGAAGCTCGGAGCTTGACGAAGGACCCAAATCGAAGCCAAAACCAGTGAGCACAAACTGCAGTTCACGCCAAACCAGTGAGCAGTTTTTGAAGTTTTGTTGCTTCCGCGTCGCTCAACCGATCGATGTAAGTATTCCGCAACTTCTTCGATGTGTATTCGTACTTGATTCATGCTTATAATTGATCTTGGGACCTTAATAGAACCAACAATGGCATCTTGAGCAAGGTTTGAGCATGAATTAATTTAGGGCTTAAAATTTGGGCAAATTGATTTTGAGCATGAATTTGTGAAATTGGATGAATGAATATGCTTAAATGTGTTTGAATTGAAGTTTGATTGGATCAATTTCAAGAAAATTGATTTGGAATAATTTTCCCCAAAATTTTGGGCTTGGCCGAATTATAGTGCCCTAATTAGTCTTGGTGATTTTTTGATTTTTGATCATTGGATGACTTGAATCAATCAGGAATGTTGATTTAATATTGATTGTGGATTCAATTGGATTGAAATCGAAATCGATTTAAAATTCCTTGTAATTGCCGAGAGTATGAGCATGTGTATTGGGTTTGATTTTTGTCAAAATGTGTTAGACACTAATTGATGCAATTAAGCATGATTAGTTATGTTAATTAATGTTTTAGAAATGTTAATTGGGTAATTGATTGTGTAATTGTGAAATTGGGTTTTGTGATTTAATTATAATTGGGCCTTAAAATTGGATTTGGGCTTTTGTGTTGTAAATGGGCTTATTGGGCTTTGTTTACAAAGTTGGGTTTAGGCAAATTGGATTGGATCCAATTGGGCCCAAAACCGCCATCATAAAGCCCTAATGCGACTTAATGAACCTTTAAAGTTTAATTGGGCCTAATGGGCCAAGATTGATTTCTAGGCTTATAGGGTAATTCCCGGATTGGATTTTGGTTATTCGGTTTGACCCGAGTTGACCAAAAGTCCACGCCTTAAGAAATTAATTAAAAGCCCATTGGACTTTAATTAAATTAACGTTGGACGTTAATCGGGCTTTGAGACCCGTTGCGATTAAATTTGGAATTTAAGTCGTAAAAGTTCATTATTAAAGTGTAGTATTTAATTTGGAGTTAAATATGCGAATTAGAATTGAATGCATATTAAATTGGATTTAATGATGTAGTTTAATTTAATTCGAGAATTCGTACTTTGAGTACTTATTCGCAAAACGAGTTTGACTCGAGCAAATTCAAATCGTTGTTTGAACATTGGATGATCACTAATTATCAGATTAATTAATTTGATTAGATTTATTGATAACATGCTTGTGTGGATACATGGTTGCGATGCATTAATAATGTATATCGGATGGATATTAGATGGGTGGGACAAATTTAGAAATTTTTGTAATAAATTCGATTTATTAATTGGACCTGCGTGTCCAGCCTTATGGCCTCATATTCTTTGTATTCTCTTCTCACCTATTCCCCTCAATGTAAATGAGGTTTCTTTATAAGTGTAGTGTAACAGGTAGAAGTAATACATGTGCTGGCGGGAGAGAGAAGGGAGAGATTTGATCTAGGATCAATTGTGTAAAGTATCCATCCGCATATCATTATTATTTTATTCATATGCGCTTTATTATGTGTTTAGAATGCATGTTTAAGGGTGTATGATGATGAGACATTAACAAAGATAATAAATTGGTTGCCAATTTACACTCGAAAAACCCTAGCAAATATTAACCGTCTTTCCTTCCATTGAGTGATTCTCACTCAAGATCCGAGACGGCATTGGTTTGTTGGCCAAAGTCAAGGCCTTTGTCTGTCGAAGATGTGTTTGAATCACGAGAGCTTTGTTCCATGTCAGTGTCTTGTCCAAGTTGTGGTTGTTGGCCAAAGTCAAGACCACTTCTTGTCCATCGACATTGATTACGAAGCTTTCCATGGTCAATGGTTGCGCTTGACTGGGATCACTAAGTTTGTTGTGCCAAAGCCAAGGCTTAGTTGATTCAGAGGAAAAAGGTTTGGTAATACATTGGATGTATTGGCATATATAAGATATATGTTTCGGACTTGGATGTCCCCCTACCGGATCTAGGAATTGGATTGGATCCAATCGTTCTTAGAGATCTATCTAGGTAATTATCATACAATTTGTTGGCCAAAGTCAAGATTGTGTGATTTTTAACGGGATCCTAGCCCACTAGGAAACGCGGTTTCCCGAGTACTCGACAGAGGGTTAGAGGCTCGCCGAAAAATAGTGGGAGGCAAGAATTGAATTTGCAATACTCATTTAATTACTCGAACAAATATCATTCATCGTTATAAATTAAATGTTAGTTGGACTAATATTTAAATGTTGTTTTAATATAGTTGGACTATATATTAAACTATTCATTTATAGTTGATTTTATAATTGGATTATAGTAATCAATAAAATTGAATTTAATCTATTAAATTGTAGTTGATTAAATAGTTGGACTATTGTAATCATTATAATAAATAGTACCGAAATCATTGATTAAATAGTTGGACTATTAAAATCAAGATATAAATGAAAGATTGACATTTAAAACATAATCTTAAGGAAAATGTGTTTAAATGGTTTAATTTTCAAATTGGGAATAAAATTTCAGGATGGTCCTGGAAAAATAATAAGTTATTTATTTGATAAAATAATATATTATGCCTAAGCCCGGAGTTAAGCAAATAGTAGAGCATAATCTTTGGAAGATTAATGTGATGATAACTTAAGTGCTTAATCTATTAAGCTTGTCGCAGTAGACTCCTTAATTTCTGAATCAGAACTAAGGATTAGATCCTTAAAGTATGATAAAGAAATTGAAGGATCTTCATAAATCTATGTTAGATTTTAGAAGTACTAAATTGCAATAAATAACTCTTGGAGAGTTAATGACTATTCTCAAGGAGACAAATCAAAATTTGCAATTAGGCAAGTAGCGCAAGGCGCACCTTACTTCGATATTCTAGAAGGCCAAGGCTTGGCCAAAGGCTTCTGGAATGTTGAAACAGGCAAAGGTAAATCATTATATTCTTCTGGGAAGAAAAATGACATATCCCAAAATGTCTGACTAATTGTGGCAAACGGGATCGCGGAAGCGCGACTGCCGTTTGGACAAAGCAGACATGAAGGAATTGAAGAACGAGCAAGGCTCTGACTTCAAATATGTTTGTCAACATTATGTTCACTACTAGTATTAAAATTGGATTTTAGATACTTAGTGTGGTACTATAAATATGATATATGTATATATAGCGAGAATACTGACTTCAATTGAGATTTATCTGCGAATTGTAAACGGGACAAAAGTCGTGTTTTAACCGTAGATACCTAATTTAGGAACTACCTTCGGTGTGTACCTGAATTAGGAAAATGTTATAATGTAACTAGTTTGACTAGATACATTATCTCTATATCATTGTTTTTAACCCGCTGCGGGTGAACCTTTATATTCTAGAACACTAAAGTGTTTTATTATATAAGGATGATATTGAGATAAACACATTAGATGTGAATAACAGAATTTATATTTTGAATATAAATAAATCTCGAATATATAATATGACAAATAAATAGCTCAAACTGATTTGATCAGAAGAAACATGTTGTGGCATTGTTGTCTGGGACACAATTAAACAAGACTCGTATATCCACACTTTCGAAGAGTGGGTACTCGGACTAATTTGATCCCAATCAAATAAAGTCTACGAATCTAGTTTATTGGGCAAAGTGCCTAAAACAATATTTACTTGGTAAAAGTGTAAATGCCACTGATCTGTTAGCCCTAGTTCATAGTGAAGCAAGTGGGCCCATGTCTAGCTACGCTAGAGGTGATGATGAATATTTCGTGACCTATACGGATGTCGCATCTCGTTATGGTTATGTGTTTCTTTTGAAGAACACAAATCGGAAATTTTTAAGTTTCGACACGAAATAGATGAACAGATCTGCTATAGTATTATACCGTCACGGTAAGACCGTAATGGAAAATACTTAAGCAATAAGTTTCTAATATACTTGAAAGAGTAAAGTATTCTTTCATAAGAGGACTCCTCCCGGAACACGTCAGTTTGACGGTGTGTCCGAACTGACTAACCGAATTATGTTAGACATAATAAGGTTAATCATGAGTAACTTTGAGCTACCATTTCCTTCAACGGATAAGCTTTAAACAGTGAAGAACTTATTTAGAATAAGGTTCCATATAATCTGTTTGACAGATTTCATATTAGATATGAACGGGAAAGAAACCGAGTTTCACATTCCTGAATATTTGGGTATGCTGGGCATATGTTTGGATGATACTAAACTAGAACCCAAATTGGATAAGTGCCAATTGTAGGTTATCCTAAGGATACCATAAGTCTTGTACTTATACATCTCACCAGAGAAAATTAGATTGTTGCTCACCATGCGGTTTTCCTAAGAGGAATACTGATTTGCAGTGGTAAGTGGGGATAGTAAAACTCGATGAAAAACGGAGTAATACTGTCCAAGGCACCGAATCTTAAATGGAACATAAATAGTTCATCAAGGATGAAACTATACTATTAATCTTCGAATACACAAGAACCACGTAAGTCGGAGAGAGTCAGAAAATAACATAGTGTATGGGTTTCTGATCTCACTTTATAAAGATGTCTATCTCATTGAGGTATACCAACTGACTACGTATGAAGAAGTGATACAAGGTATCGACTCCCTATCATGGCAAAGTGCCATGAGTCCGAAATGGGTTCCATGTATATCAACAAGTTTGGATTCTAGTTGATGTACCGCAAGGTATTGTGCCTATTGGTACTGTATAAGTCTTCAAGGAAGACATACATGGAAGGCAACATACCAACGTAAGAAGCTAGGCTTTTAGCGGAAAGGTATCGTTATCAACATTGTGTTGATTTCGATTCAACCTTTTACCTGCTGCCACGGTAAATCCATTTGGATAATGCTTGCTAAAGCTGCATGTTTCATTTATGAAATATGTCAGCTTAACGGAAAATCGCTTTCCTGAAAAGGAAACCTTTTGAAGGATGTTTACAACATCCTGACGATTTTGTCGTACCATAACAAGCAAATAAGGTTTGCAGGTTATTCGATCCATGTTTGGATTGAAGCAAGCATAGGTTCTTGGAATTATCGTTTTGATGTAATCATAATGGTGTATGATTTAATTCAAAACGAAAATGATTCTTGTGTATATAAGAGGGTTAGTGGGAGCGCACTGACAGTGGTTGTCCTATAAATAATGATAATATGTCATTTCTTGGAAATGATATTCCCATAATATCGACGAAAGCTTGGGTTTCGAAAACTCTCCGAGAAACCGTACATTGAAAAATGTATGTTACCTGGTGTCTCATACGCTTTGAGCATATGGATTCACAAACAGGCCAATCCGAGTGATAGTCACTGGATTGATGTTAAGAACATCTGTTAGTATCTTAGAGAACTAAGGATGCTGTCTTAATCGGTGGAGAAGGAGAACTTGAAGTGAATGAGATCACTGTAGCAAGTTTCCTAACCGATAAGACGACTAAAAGTCGCAAACGGTACTATACAGTTTGAATAACGGTACAGTGAGCTGGAAATCTTCCAAGCAAGATATTGTTACCGTATAAACAACAAATGCGGGTTATTGCTGTAGCTGAGGCGGCAATAGAAGCCATTTGGGTTGAAAACAAATCTAATTAGATTAGATATAGTTCTGTTAGTAGCTGAGCTAGGCGTCAGCACAGGCTAAAGAATTAATGGTCTCATCAAAGATCCAGATATATACTTCAATATTCATCTGATTCGTTCGGATCATACATCAGATGATAATCATGCAAATCCGCTGACGAAAGCATTTCTCAGCAGTTTAGCCAACCGTACATAGTTCGGGTGTCAAGCACTCGAGTGACTGGCTATAGGCCAAGTGGGAGATTGTTGGACAATTATGACCCATAACGTCACTATTTGTACATATCATAGTGTTGTTGTACAAATTAACTATGTAACAAATGAGATTGCACTCTTATCATTTGTGATTAGATCACTTAGATGTATAAATGATGAGAGGTCCCTATGATTATTCCTGGACGGAGAATGATATGAGACAGTATCAGTCCACGAAGGATAAATCATTAAATATCCCTAGTCAGAGTATTATCGAGATTGGACATCGATAAATACGTAAAAGACTAGTATTACATTGTGCGCGTTGTGAGGGCACAACATAGTTCTCATATATTTGGGTATAGGATACTCATGCAAGTGTAATAGGAGGTTGTGTTTTACCGATGGTACGGGAAACAGCTTCGCTCTGGATTAGACCCCCTCAGAATTCCATTGGTAGTATGATTATGTGTCTATGGAAGTCCGAAATCTGGGTAGGTGTATTTGGTCTTAACCTGAGACTTGCACCGCTAATACATACGACAATCAATATACTTTGGTTGAGGTTGTCCAGGGCTTTAACCGATTTATGTGTAAGCCGATTCTGGTATATCGAGAATCGTAGTGTGTTGGGAGTGATGTCAAGATGGAAGTGTCACTCCAGTCATATAGAGATAATGGTCACGTAGGATACGAGACTGGTTCTCTTTAGTGCTGCAGCCATCGTGATAATATGACTTGTTCATAGTTATCCGATTTAGGGACTAGTTACCAGAGATTCGACATGTGCTTCGTACGGGGCAGACACAATTCCAGCCCCAGGCCTAGCACGTGATCATTCGATACTGGACAGAAATACGCAATACTACGGTATACTACGCTTGATACAGATCCTTTATTCCTGTAAGATATTTCCGGAGAATTGGGTAGGCATGGCGCTTTGCTAGAGGCCAACCTTGTCTTGTAAATCGGTATAATTGTCGTACTTGGTACGTACGTGTTCGGATAGTCCAACGACCAAATTTACTGCCAACATATATGGGGATCTCATGGGTCGCTTCCCAAAGATTCACCGATGACTTATAACTCGCACTCTAAATTAATCTGGGATTAATTAGAAGAGAGGGAATATTAATCTGGGATTAATTGCGGATATATTTTATCTGGGATAAAATATCAATTAAAGAGAGATAACGATTAATTTGGAATTAATCGATTAAATAATATATTTGATATATTAAATGAAATTGGATTTCGATGCGGAATTAAAATTAGATTTTAATTCGGGCGAACGAATTAATTTAGAATTAATTCGTTAGCAACGTGAATAGTGACTTCGCTAGGCGTAATCATTTAATTACGACGCGACGAAAAATTCGTTAATTTGGAATTAGCGAACCCGAGCCCGAGATTATTTTCGAGCGCATTCGCATTTCGAATTCGAGTGCGGCACGTCAAATCAAGCATCAAATCGCTAGTCACATCAAGCGTCAAATCACAAGTCACTTTGAGTGATGTGACTTGACAACTTGATGGATTGAGTGATGTGAGTGGTTGAGGCTTTAATTGTTTGACCTTTTAAAGCCAAATTCAAATGAAATTCATTTGAAATTCAAATGTGTGTATATATTACACAAATTTGCAACAACCAAAATCAATCTCTCTTCTCTCTTTCTTTCTACCATTCACGCCAAAATGGGGCAAAAACTTTCTGGTTTTTTTTAGCTGAAAAAATCGAGAGAGTGGGAAGCTTATAGTTGGATTTTTATGGCAAAAATCGCAAGTGCTAGCACACTACGAGACATGCGAAGGTGATAGGGAAGTCCACCCATGAGCCGGGAAACGTTCGACGAAGCTCGGAGCTTGACGAAGGACCCAAATCGAAGCCAAAACCAGTGAGCACAAACTACAATTCACGCCAAACCAGTGAGCAGTTTTTGAAGTTCTGTTGCTTCCGCGTCGCTCAACTGATCGATGTAAGTATTCCGCAACTTCTTTGATTTGTATTCGCACTTGATTCATGCTTATAATTGATCTTGGGACCTTAATAGAAACCAACAAAACTTACCTAGCCAGCTTGATTCCAAGATCCAATCTTTTTCTCATTGTTGAAATGTTGTGGAGAACTTACAAAGCTAGAAAGCTTGGTTCCAAGATCCAATATTTTTTTCCTTGTTGTTGTAGATAATTTCCAAAGCTAGCAAGCTTGGTTCCAAGATCCAATCTTCTTCTCTTTGTTGAAATGTTGTAGAGAACTTCCAAAACTTCTCTAAACACTTCTTTTACTTAGACTAATATCTCTAATTCGTGCTTGTTTTAGCTTTCTCAAACTTGATTAAAAACTTGCTCAAGCTTGTATTTTATAGCAAACTTATGTTTTTAATTAATAAAAATTTTAATCAATTTTTATGTGGGCTTAATCCAATTTGTTCAAATATGTATATTAGGTGTGACTAATCACCTTTTCTCTACCACTTTAATTTACACCGTCAAGTTTCTGAGGCGCACATCTCATATTGTCGACATGTCCACGATTCTTTTCAATTAATCATAATACCATTTATGATTTATGCGATCTACCCTAGGTGATCGACTTTGGTCAAAGTTTTAAGAATTATGACTTACTCACATGGATACCTTAACCCCTTATGGTATACATACGGGCCGATGGATCCTATCTTGATATGCACTTGATTAACGAGTGCATCAGTTCACACACAATGAACATCTAGTGGTCATACCATGAAAGGTCTCTGATATTTATGATATCAAATTATGGAGGATCACACACAAAATCAATGTTATCCTATAGTCAAAGGATTACATATGCTACTCGACTCGAGGAGAATCCTATTGACGGTGGTGTGTACTTCCAACTATTAGGAATCACCTGTGAATCATTTAGTATTCGTTCCAACGAATACCCATATGTCTATACGAGCTTCATTTGCTCATGGTACATCGGGTTAAACCATTGGAACTCTAATTCTAATATATGACATGTGTTAGTCTTCTAGGTTATAAGAATTCGACCATATTCCAAAACCAACGACTAGGAATATTTACTTTGAGAATAGTGTATAATAGTAATACTATCCCAATTTCTGACCACCCATTGTTTAATATTACTACTTGACTATTCTAAGGTCGATGTCATTCTCATCATATTTATATATATCAATCTAATATGCGAAATGACATTACCATTAATAAGGTTGAAATGAAAATGTAGTTATTTTATTAATAAATAATAAAATATAATGTACAATACATTATTCGGATTAGCGCTCCAATCACCAACTCCAACAATTATATGCACAATAAATTCAATTCATAGACTAAATATTTACCTAATTAAATTCTAAACCATTATTTTAGGGGATTTACTCAAAATACATAATGGGTAAACAAATTACTACAATAATAATAATACAATAGAGAAAATACATACCTTAATTAGCTTAGTGTTGGATTGGAGTTGAAAATGGGTGATTTTTTGTTGTGGGTAAAAGTAGAAGATGGGGGTTGTGGGTAGTTAGGGATTTTTAAAGGTTTTTTAGCGTCGTTAAAAGCAGTCGACGTTAAAATTTGAACATACAATATCGCTACCTAAGTTCGATGCTAAATGTTGACTATTCGTCATATGTAGCGTCGAAAGTACGTTGGCGACGCTAAATATTGTAATTTTAGCGTCACATTTCCTGTCGACGTAAGATGTCGTTACTTTTAATGTCGCTTGGTTTTGACGATGCTAAATGATATCTTTAGCGACGGTTTACTTGGCGACACCAAATCTTTGAACGTTAAAAATCATATTTCTTATAGTGTTAACAAAGTTGCGAGCGTCTTTAATAGCTCCCCTATATATAGAGTCATTCTTTAGTGTGGGCATTAGTACGAATTTTTCCTGCGGATGCACAATAAAATACTAGTATTTTATAGTGTAATAATTTTTTAAAAAAAATTTAGACGACAAAGTATTAGTACTTTTCTTGCATCCACAAGAAAAATTCATGCGGACATTATATATATAATTATTTTTTGTTTTTATGCTGATGAAAGAAGACAAGTTTCACATGTGAGGTGGTACCTAAACTATATCTTTTATTCAATGCATGCTCCATTTTTAATAGAAAGGAGAAGGTAGTAGCCAAACTACGAGTAAACTTGGAAATATACTTGACCAATTCTTGTAAACTTTTTTTTTTTCTTTTTCTTTAGTATTTCTCAAGATATTGATCAAAAGAGCAGTACGTACTGCGTACACATATACATAAATACATACCTACAATATTCGACCAACCATCATCATTGAATGAAGAATTTATGACAGTTAAAATCTTTCAACTGTTCACCTACTCAAGCACTCAAGTGGGTGCCAACATTAACTACACTTCACCCACCAATTTTCTTTGCTCATAAATTATCGTTTATAAAAACATAAATGATAACATAATTTACAACATTTACATTATGACTAGAAGTGAACAAGATCTCTTGTCAACTGAAATCGTCAACCGTGGGATTGAATCATCCGGGCCCAATGCGGGCTCTTTGACCTTCTCCGTCAGAGTCCGGCGACGGCTGCCGGATTTTCTCCAGTCAGTGAACCTCAAGTATGTGAAGCTAGGGTACCATTACCTCATCAACCATGCCATTTATTTGGCCACCATTCCTGTTTTGGTACTTGTGCTTAGTGCTGAAGTTGGGAGTCTCAGTAGAGAACAACTTTGGAAGAAGCTTTGGGAAGATACCCCTTACGATCTCGCCACCGTGCTTGGCTTTTCCGGTGTGTTTGTGTTCACTCTCTCCGTTTACTTCATGTCTCGCCCTCGCTCTGTTTATCTCGTTGATTTTGCCTGCTATCGCCCGCCAGATGATCTCAAGGTGAGCGTTAATTTTTATATAGCTGCATAAATCCTTTTTTATTTTTTAATATATAGCGCATAGCATAGGGCTACAAGAGAATTGACAAATTTTTTATTTTTTAATTTTTAAAAAATTTCAGGTGACGAGAGAGCAGTTCATTGAAGTAGCGAGGAAATCAGGCAAGTACGATGAGGCAAGCGTGGATTTTCAAAGAAGAATCATACAATCATCAGGGCTGGGAGATGAAACGTGCATTCCCAAGGCAGTGATGTCCGGCGAGAATTGCATGACAATGAAACACGGCCGATTGGAAGCATCAACGGTGATGTTTGGAGCCGTCGACGAGCTCTTTGAAAAGACAAGGGTCCGGCCAAAGGACGTAGGGATCCTTGTGGTTAATTGTAGCATCTTTAATCCAACACCATCACTCTCAGCAATGATCATAAATCATTACAAAATGAGAGGGAATATCATAAGTTACAATCTTGGTGGCATGGGCTGCAGTGCTGGGATTATAGGATTGGATTTGGCTAGGGATATGTTGCAGGCAAATCCAAATAATTATGCACTTGTTGTCAGTACTGAGATGGTGGGTTATAATTGGTATCCCGGTCGAGACCGGTCCATGATTATTCCCAATTGCTTTTTTCGGATGGGCTGCTCCGCTGTCCTCCTTTCCAACCGCCGGCGTGACTTCCATCGTGCCAAGTACCGCCTTCAACACATCGTTCGGACGCATAAAGGCGCCGATGACCGGAGCTTCAGGTTTGCTTTTGTTTTTTATGTTGGGAAAATGTTTTATGGGTCACATACTTTTTTCATAATTATTTCTCTATTTTTTCTAACAATAAAATATTATTGTTTCTTTTTATACTGTTACCGTTACAACAATTTTAACACTAATGGACAATTATGAAATAATAAAGACTTAATAGATAATTATGAAAAAAATTAAGAGCTAAAGAACATTGTTTATTTATTTATTGTCATAGTGTTAATTTATAGCAAGTCTTATAGGCTGTGTGCTAATTCTAATGGGTTTAATTAGTAAAATATAATTGAAGGAGATGCAAATCCTCATCAAGAGTAGATCCGGCCACGGTCCGGTTCGGAACCGAACCGAAAGGAATCAGACGATTTCGGTTCCGTATAGTTTGGGTAGGGTTCCCACCCTAGTCGAACCATTCGGTTCTAATATAATTTAAATATATATTTTTTTAATTTCAAGCTATTTATTTCTTAATTTAATATAATAAAATTTAAATAAATAAATTTTTTTATTATATTTAATTGGTAATAATATCCCATTACAATTTTTTTAATAATTATTTTACATTTTTAAATTTTATTTTTAAAAAAAATAAAAGAGAATCGAAACTGAACGATTCGGTTCCAATTCGAAACCGAACTAAACTGATGGCCGAGTATAATTATGAGGTTTATTGTCCGCTTTAGAGGCTCGTAGGCTCGGCCCACATTATTTTTTCGTCAAGAGGTCTCATTTTTACCCTACGAATGACTTGAATTCCGATATACTCTATATGTCTTGCCATAGAAGTATTATCCTTGGATATGTGATAATGTTCTGTGGGCCGAACCAATGAGCCTTCTAAAGTGTACAATAAACCTCATGATTGGGGGATTTATAACTCCAATTATAATATTAGAGATTTTGTGTCGCTCGTATAAACCAGGAAAGATTTAATTATCATCAATAAGTCCTGTGGGTTTAGTAAGATCATGACATGACTTGGTATAATTCAATTTGTAAATAATTTATTACTAGAATTTTAGTTGTACCACATCAAAGAAATTATCTCTCCACTGAGTCTTCTAGCCACTCAAATTTTGATATCAATTTCATTATATTTTTCAATCAAATCATCAAATATTCTCTAAAACTAAATCCTTTCATTCATCAGAAGTGTTTACCAAGAGGAAGATGAACAAGGGTACAAAGGGCTAAAGGTAAGCAAAAATATAATGGAAATAGGCGGCGACGCTCTCAAAACAAACATCACCACATTGGGCCCACTCGTTCTTCCCATATCTGAGCAGCTCTTCTTCTTCGCCACCTTAGTCTGGCGACACTTATTCGGCGGCAGCACTGCCTCCGCCGCCGACAAATCCCAGTACGCACCACCATTAACCACAAAACCCTACATCCCAGATTACAAGCTCGCGTTCGAGCATTTCTGTGTGCACGCAGCCAGCAGGAGGGTGCTGGACGGGCTGCAGAAGAACCTGGAGCTGAGTGACGAGAACATGGAAGCATCGAGAATGACACTGCATCGGTTCGGTAACACGTCTAGCAGTAGCATTTGGTATGAACTTGCTTATTTGGAAGCTAAAGAGAGAATTAAAAGAGGAGATAGGGTTTGGCAAATGTCGTTTGGTTCTGGGTTCAAGTGTAATAGTGTTGTTTGGCAGGCGATGCGTCGTGTGAAGAAGAAGCCTGAAGCTAGGAATCCATGGCTTGATTGTGTTGATAGATACCCTGTTGCTATTTGATTGTGTTAAGCCCATGCATGCTTCACTTATATGTAATAATTATCTACTATGGCTTTTTCAGTTTAACCTCCTTATATATATATATATATTTTTTGCCTTATTTCGATTGTGAAATTGTATGAAAGAGTAGTGGAATTATGAATATGAAAATGTTTGATATTGCTTAATGATGATAATTTAGTAGGATATTTTAGATATATGTTAATAGAAATATAAATGAAATTCATAATTTAATAAAAAATTGATAGATTGTGATATGAAATTATATATTGATATCTATTGGATGGTTAAGGATATTAGTGTAAGACATCGAATATTTCGTCCAACTAAAGATGACATAGTATTAGTATAGGATATTTGATATCAGTCTAATAATTTATATCTAACTAAATTTCCAAGTCCTTCATAAGCTTCTCCTTAATCCCCAATTCTTCCTAAGTTTCTCCTTAATTCACTTCTCATTTGAATTTTGCCATTATTTGGTGGAAGTGCAATGCATCTAGAAATGAATGTGATTATTTGTGTGTACAATATATTGAGTAATTAGTTGGATATTATGATACTCCGATTATCAAGATGTGTCCATCATAGTCATTCTTTTCATGCACGAAATATTATTATGCATATAATTATGTATTAGTAAGTTTATTATATGTATAACTCTTCCCGAAAATTCGGAATAATTTTCACTTTCAGCACTTATTTTAAATTTTACTACGCTCTTTAATAGTCCTCAATATTTTGGTGATATGCACTACCCCGGAAGCAACCCGTAGTCCAAGGCCTAGCGAGGTGGCAGCTAAGCACTCAAGAAGTTCTTATCTTGAGATACATATAACATTTCTCAATGATTTCAGTGGCGTTGAAAAAGCTTAGACATAAGGATACAACTTTCGTATTAAATATTTTCCCTCATTTCATGAGTAGTTAAATCAAATTTGGGTCTTAAAGTTGGGTCACTAACTGTGACGGAAAATATAACATTTTCAACATGTTGGCATTATATTATGAAAATATTTTAAATTGCTAAAAAATTAACAATTTATGGTTAAAAATTATTGACCCCACTACCCTTCTTCATTCTCACTACCTAAACACAAAACAAAACCCCATCTATTTCTCTTTCATTTTCGGTACTTAAGGGAGCTCACAAGGGTTGAATTTTTGGGACAGTCAAGTGTTGTTCATCGCTTAGTAAGTTCTCTATCCTTTTCCTTAGCATTTATTATGCACTCTAACAAGATTCTTCAAGTACATAATTTGAATCCATGAATGAACTCAAACACGATTCATACCCATATGCATGTTAGTGTCAATTAGAATAATTATCATATTTATATTGATGTCTATTATCATAATTTAAGTTTGGATTGAATTGGGTTAGAGTCTAGGATTTGGGTTTGTTAATGTCGTTAATGTAAGGAGTTATTATGCTTGATTTTCATGACATTGGAATGTATGAAGCCAAGATTCATGTTGTTATTATTGTTTGTGTGATGTGGTGATGTTATCGTGAATTGAGTATGCAATTTGGGGTTTGGCCGTGAGTCTCCCTTGGTGTGTTGGGTGATTTTTGATGCATGTTGTATCTTAACTTTGTTGGGATGTTGTGGTCATTGGTTTTGGCTGTGAGTAGTGAGGTGTGGTGGTGAGAATTTGTTGTGAATGGTGGCAATTGTTTAGCATTGATGGTGATGGGGTGTAATGGTTAAGGGAATGATAGATAAATAAGCATGATTTGTGCAATTTCAAGTTAAGAAAGTTTAGATACTTTGTATTGGTTTTTGAATGTATTGTCAAGATCGGCCACGATGATGTATTCTCTCTTGTCCATTGTAGAAAATATCACGACACGTGTTTGAATAGTTAATAATTTAGTCGAAGTGGTATCTCAGAAATAGCTTATGATGTTAGGCCATATTTTTAGGCCACCAAAATAGGTGTTTAGCCACACCAAGAGTCGTCACACATGAAGAATATAAGTTGGGGCATGACACTCCCCCCCACTAATTCACACAATTCCCTTGTTGCGTCTTCGTTGAAGAATCTCGCGCCTTGTCGCGACTCTCAACAATATTGAGCTAATTTCGTACTTAAACCAAGCTCTCACGACCCAACTCTTGGTGAGCATCCACAATAACACGTCCTTCATGCACTAGCGCCATCGTTATATCATAGACCAAATCTCTCTTTAATGATTCTCCCCATAGAATATTACATTCTGAAACCCTCATGTCCCTTTGAGCGGGCCTCGAACCCCTTTAATGAATGTCTCGATGTACGATAAGCCTCAAGATGGCCTCAAACCCCTCGAGCTTCCCCCCAATGACTGAATTCAACCCCATATAGAAATTATGTGCCCCATTCAGCAACTTAAGACAACCTTATTGTACCATACACACCAATTTTGGCAAGTATAACTCCCTATGCAACGAACCAATAAGTAGGGGTGGGCGCGGTTCGGTTTAGTTCGGTTTTTGCTAAAAATCAACCAAACCATATTTTACGGTTCAGATTTTTTACCTCTCAAACCAAACCATTAAATAACGGTTTGGTTCGGATTGAAAATTTTTTAAACCAGCGGTTTACGGATTGGTTCGGTTCGGTTTACGGATTATTATATTTAAAATAAATTTTCATCCACTTAAGTGAAGACAAAAAAAAACTAGTCTATCGAACAAATAGTATGAAGCGTTAGGGTGTAAGTTGTGACTCCAGGGAACACATGCACTCCATTAAGGATTGAAAAATGAGGCACAATTAATTCTTGTATTTTTTAAAAATTACCTTGAATAATGATGCTACCATCATTCTAATTAAGAGACAAATCCAACATCTTACTTTCAAGAATAATGATGCTATCATAAAACAAAAAATTTAAGAATAAAAATATTAACAAATAAATTGAAGAATAAAAGTATTAACTAATAAATATATTAACAAAAAATTTAAGAATAAAAGTATTAACATAATAATAAAAAGAAAAAATTAAAAGAAAAATACAAATTTATTTTATAAAAATATATAATTTTTTTAATTATAACGGTTCGGTTCGGTTTAACAGGTGCGGTTCGGATTAGCTCCTGAACCGAACCGTAAACCGTTCGGGGTGGGCCAATCCGAACCGCAAATCGAACCGTTAGAAAAAAATCG
This sequence comes from Zanthoxylum bungeanum, assembly GCA_019454045.1. NCBI lineage: Eukaryota > Viridiplantae > Streptophyta > Magnoliopsida > Sapindales > Rutaceae > Zanthoxylum > Zanthoxylum bungeanum. The sequence continues at coordinate 6,149 of SKCR01052152.1, read as the reverse complement.
TAAATTCGGTTCGGTTCGGTTTGGTTCGGTTTGCGGTTTGGTTCGGTTCGGTCGGTTTTTTTGTCCATCCCTACCAATAAGCTAGTGCTTGCTGGACCATAGTTCCGTAAACACCAAGTTGCATCACATTCTTCCCACAGACAACTGCTACTCACTGTCAGCGAAATGCACCAAGGTTAGCAACTTACAACAAGTTTGCTTCCTCTTGCACCCAATTTGACGCCAGCTCCAAATCCTGTGTGATCTCGAATCTCGCAAGAATCAAGAACTCTTGATTGTACCGCTACAACCCATAGAAAAATCCAAACTCTCTTTATGCACCTCATCTACGAATGCACTGCTCGAAAATGCTAAACTTAATTTTCTCACCACGATGCATCTTGGCTTATCACAAGCATGCTGACCCATTTTGGATCATTTCCTTACTTTCCCGTTAAGTAAACCCATATTAGACATTAGCATAGCCAATTTGCCCTTGAAAAACCCACGAAAAGATCGATGCTTGACCATTTCGACCAATTTCGCTATTGCTTCTCCATTTTTCTTCTGGTTGAGGTTCTGGCCAACCCCACTTATGAGCCCAAAATGACCAGATTAATTAGCAATAGAACGAAAATGTACCTTGTTGAATGTCTCATGCTCACTGCCCATATGCAACAAGCCGCAACCCATATAATCGAACAACATCGAGGCGTCATAATGCGTTGTATCCCATGAACCCAATGATGATCTTCAGAGTATTATCGACTCCAATAGCTTCCGGAGTTCTATCGACTCCGCATGAGCTTTCCTATATGGCGTCTCATATGGCATCCTTCTGCCAAGCTCATGATAAACTTCCCATCAAAGTGTAATCTTCTTCGACAACTCGCATGGCCTGCAATTTTTCTTCTGTAGCATCTTAGCCACTGTAACTATTCCCCCATTTCCTTTCCCCACTGCACCATTGTAGGCATTGTATTTTCGTACGTGAAATCCGATGATGAGTCTCAGTTGGAGGAACTACCTTTTTAGTTAAGGATATTGCGGGAAACGGAGGTCGGAAGGGGAAATTCAGAATAAGTACGTCATCAGATTCATTTCGCAAGTTCACTGTCTTCGTTAGTGCTGCGTTCGTTACTTCGTTCGAACGTCAGGCAGATTGCGGGGGTTCGTGTAGCGTTCGAATGGGCGTTCGAACGACGTCGGTATTTCTGGTTTTGCTGCTAGCCTCGCACCCCAGCCCAATTAGCACCCCAAAGCCCATAAAACACATCCCAATTAATAAAACACATTTAAAACACATGAGAAATTAAATTAAATATTAATTAGATAATGTAATTAAATAAAATAATTAATTAAGTCATATACCAAATTAAATAAAACAAATAAAATCTAAATAATCACCTACCAAAATAAAAAAAAATACTTACACAAATTAAAGAAATTGCATGCCTAATAAAGATAAATCAAATATATTATATACCAAACTTAACAAATATCATGCCTAATTAAAATCAATCATAACAAATTAAATATTTTGTATTCCTAATCTAGCCAAGATTTGTCCCCCCTCAATCTAATCCTTTCCTTGTTGAATACCAAATCAAATCCTCATTTTAATGCCAAAATCCCTTCCTTGTGAGACAATGAGTAGCCTTAACCTTTCTCTATATAAACAACCCCTAACCAAGACATGCACTCCCCTAGCTCATACACAAGACTTACACGAAAATCACAACACCAAGAACCCTAGCCACTCACGGCAATAGCAAGAAGCACAAAAAAACTCTTCTCTTCATCTCTCCTCTTTGGCCGAGAATACCACTATCCTTCATCCCCTCCATTTCTGAATTTTAACAGCCATTACAACCACCAATACAGCCCCTAACCACCACTGAAAACCACCTCCATAAACTCCCCACACATCACCGAAAATACACCCCAAAAACAGCAGCCAAATCCTCTTAAAACAGTCCATAGAATCCTCAAAACAGTAACATAAAAATTGCATTCATAATCCTTAAAATAATCACACAAGACTACACTAAAAACCCACAAAAAAAACTCGGAACAGTCCGTTGAAACGTCAAAACAGGTGACCTGAACAGTGAGCAGCAAAACAGAGGCCGAACAGCAAGCAAAACAGCAAAACAGTGAGATAGGACGCTAAACCAGTGAACCGGAGAAGTTGAGGAGCCTTACCCTTCCGACGTCCGTGAAACGCAAGCCTGAAAGTTGGCAAAAAGGTTAGACCTGATGGTATTTTCCACACTCGTTTTCTGTTTTATTTGTATTATTTATTGAGTATTGCTTCCATGATTGTTATGTTGAAATGCATGTTGTGGCCCTTGAGTAGATAAATATGCATGAATTATGAGATTTTGTATGTTGTGGCTTTGGAATAAAATGAGAGATGTGTCAACTCTCGCGGTATATCGGATGGAAACCCGGACATAAATTTCATAGCCGATTCTGAATGGACGGTAGTATGATCTGTACTCGGGATACAACTCCACGTACCGCTTGAGTAAACGACACCCTCTTTTGTGTTGTGTTGCTTTGATTTATTTATTTTTCGTCACTTGAATTCTGCATGTTGCTTATTTATGCATGATTCAATCGAGCGCATGGGCTTAGTAAGTGCGATGAAAAGTCCCTTATTTGAAGGGGTTAAAACCATTTACCACGATGCTTTGTCGCGCCGGTTGATGTGTGTTCGGTTGAATGCAAGATAAGTTCATTCAGGCATACTAAGTTTGGTATTATTGTTTCTTTATTCTTTATATGCATGATGCGATCGAGCGCATGGGCTTAGTAAGTCGGATTAAAGGTCCCCTATTTGGAGGGGTTAAAATCCTTTACCACGATGCTTTGCCGCGCCGGTTGGTGTATATCCGGTTGGGTGTGAGATGAGTTCAATCGGATACGTGAGGTCCCACATTGTGGATTTGTTTGCCTATGAATGTATTGCATGCATCAGGTCTGGTTCCGTTCGAACGCGTTCTCGAACGCTATACGAACGCGAACCTTCTGTTTACCGTTCGAACGCGTTTACAAACGCTACCCGAACGCGCACACACTTTCTTAGCTTCATAATGCATCAGGCTAGGTTCCGTTCGAACGCGTTCTTGAACGCCATACGAACGCGAACCTTCTGTTTAACGTTCGAACGCGTTTACAAACGCTACGCGAACGCGCATGCACTTTCTTAGTTTCATCATGCATCAGCTCTGGTTCCGTTCGAACGCGTTCTTGAACGTTATACGAACGTGAACCTTCTGTTTACCATTTAAACGCGTTATCAAACACTACGCGAACGTGCACACATCTTCTTAGTGTTTCATGCATCAGGTCAAGCTCCGTTCGTCAGATTTCGTACATAATTGTCCCTAGTAGCTATTCCTTCGTATGATGAACCTGATTGTTTCTATACATTATGCAAATTATGTAGGTGTCGTTCATCTGTATTCCCCACATGTATGAGTATAATGTGTTTATTAACTTGTATGCTTGCCGTATGTTAATCTTTATGTATGTAAATTGAGACATAGATTACATGCTAATAGGCTGTATGCAAATTCGGATATGTGTTACATGTAAATTTAGATGAACTTGTTGATGTATGCATGTGAATTTAGAAGCATGATACTCTTGGAATAAGTGTTACTTAAACTTGATTAAATTATTACATAAATCCTTTCATTACAAGTGACATAAGTAAGGGACCATTCCGAACCCAACGGTTTGAGGTCTTCCCTTGCGAGGGGTGAGTGCGGCCTTAAATCTCATTTTCCCCGTTCATACCGGGTGGCGACTCCATTATTCTCCGGTTTAGTCCCCCGTGGCTACTCCGTACTCCCAACTAGGCCGCGAGCCTAGGACAGCATGCGTCGTCCAGTTTCTGTGTCCCACAGTCTGGCGACTCCACTGGGGATAGAGAATCGGCCCCGAATATTGTCTTGTAATGTTTGGATTTATGTTTTAATTGACCGTGTCTATAGTGGATAAAATGGGGGTTTAATCAAAGGCATTTTAAGGCTAGGTAATTGTTTGGTGTCTTTCTTTATTCACTACCTTTCTAGAAGGAAAAGCTGTGAAGGCACCTATATGGCCATCTACCCTTAGCCTATTGTGATGGACTAATTTGGAGGACTCGTTGTTTATTCCTGGTACCAAGCAATAAGAGCCTAATAGGCTTGGGTATTTAAGTGAGCCTCGCTCCACCTTCCCTCTGGGGAATCTACAACGGGAAATCCATTTGACAGTCAATCACACACCATAGCTCATTGGCACGTACCTTATTGTATAAAAAAGAATGCGCTCACTTGGTTGCTCGAACCCTTGATTGGGGAGACCTAGTTGTGGGCCATCCTTCGCCGATGAGAGCCTTTGTCTACACTCCTGCGAACCCACCCATAGACCGGGATTGTATGGTTAAAGTAACAATTATTTCCTTGAGTATGAGCTTGTGGACCATCCTCATTTGGATGCAGTTGGACCATTGTCAGAAATGCGGACTTGCTGGGCCATTTAAACTGGGGCGAGTTCGTACCTTATGACCATTGAGCCCAAAGCTTCTGAAATGTTGATGGGCCATTCTGTAGAAATTATTGTTTTGTGTTTGCATTATCTTTCCTTTTATGCTTGTGTTTGGGAACATCGCCGTTTGGATCCATTTGGACAATTTGTCATGGGATATGGGCTTGTTGGGCCATTTAAACTGGGACAAGAACATATTTTATGACGATCGGGCCAAAGGCTTCTAAGTGTTGGTGGGCACTTTGTGCTTGTGTTCGGAACATTACCATTTGGATTTAGTTGGGCTCCTTGCCATGAGATGTGTGAACTTGTTGGGCCATTTAAACTGGGACGAGTTCACTCCTATGACAGTTAGTCCAAAAGTTTCTAAAATGATAACGGGCCGATTTGTTTGAAGAATTTTAGTTGATGTAGTATGTTATATATGTTACATGCATCTCATGCACCTCATATATACATATATCATGTTAACACCCTCTATGTCTCAAAAAGACATCATAGATACCGTTTGGGTTAGAGAAGAGACAAGACTCATTAAAAGAACAGTAACAGTCATGAGTGAATCTGGTAATGAGGTATCCCATATGGATCAGTTAGAGAACAGTCTCGCCCAGGTCACTGAACAGTTGCAAGCTTTGACTACTGCTGTGGCTGGTATGGCTGTGCCCCGTGCTGGGGGAATTTCTGAGAATGTGAGGCGTGAGGAGCCTCCGAATGGGTTGGGGGATGATATCCCACTTTTGATGATGATATGGCAGAGTATGCACCAGGCAGAGTATCTAGGTCTCAGGCAGAGTTACAGAAACTTCGGGATCAGGTTGAGTCGGTTACCCGCAAGATGAGGGGTAAGAATGAGGATTTCTGGATTATGACACACTGACTTTCGAGGAACAGTTGTCGGCACAATTCAAGATGCCTGATATGCTAAGTTTAACGGGAATGGGGATCCAAGGGTGCATCTCCGACAGTTTGTATCAGTCATGAGTTCAGTTGGCCTGTCTCAGCGCCAAGTGCAGAAAATGTTTGAATGTCGCTCGAGGGAGCTCCCGTGGTGTGGTACCACAGTTTGGAGAAGAAAGTGAAAGAAGATTGGAGGGAGTTGGCGGATGCCTTCCTGAAGCAGTATGTCACTGACCTAGAGATCGATCTGTCGCTCCGTGATCTGGAGAATGTTAAGCAGAAAGCGGAGGAGAGTTTTAAGGAGTATGTGGACCGGTGGAGGGGTCAGTTGTTGAAGATGCAGACTAGGCCCTCGGAGAAGGACTAGATTAAAATGATTATCAAGGGCACCAGGCCCTCCATTTACAGCAAGTTGAGGAGGATGACCTCCATGATTACAGACTTTCGGCAGTTGAGGGAGACTGTCATGGACATTGAAGACGAAGAGGGAAAACAGAAAATTCTATGGTCTGAACAGGAGGCCCATTGGGGGAACATCAGGAACAAAGCCCGTTTCTACTGAGATTGCCGCTATCCAGAACCGGCAGTTTTCCAACTTGGGAAGGCCCCTGTCCAATGTGCTAGATAAATTGAAGAGGCAAGGGCCCTTAAAACCCTTGGAAGCCAAACCATACCCAATCCCCTACCATCACATTATAACTTAAGCCTTTACTTTCACTTTCACCAAC
>SKCR01052151.1:0-104533 GCA_019454045.1 Zanthoxylum bungeanum | reverse complement strand
TAAGCATCGATGTCGATAATATGTCTGAGTATTTGTTGATGATGATATCATTTTTAGATGAATAATACACAGATATATGTATGCTCAAATGTATGCATTAAGTTTAAGTTTTATGAACACGCTTTGTAAATACGATTTACATGTATGTATGATGAATACAGCTTGTGTATATGTTTTATGCTATGAATAATTATATGTTTAGTGCTTATGAGCTAAGTTGTAAACCTTAAATGCATATTTTAAGGCGGGTACATTAAAATGTGATTATTATATTCCATCTACGTTATGAATCAGGTTGTGATTCAAAGTTTACAATTTTAGCTCACGTATATCTTTAATTCGCAAACACATGTATGTCCTTCAGTTTACGTCCACGTTAGGATTTCAAGCTTATGCATTAACGTACAATCATCATGATTAGATAGGTAGAGGATGACGGGGTTAATGCAAAAATAGGTTAGTTCCAAGCCACCACAGGTTTAGGTTGGCTATAGCCACATGTATGGGTGGTTTGGTATAATTAGGCAATATATAAAATTGGAAAATATGATTTTGATATGATATGTTTATATTAGTATTATGAGGCCTATGTATGATATAGTGAAATGTGTATGTATGTGTAGGACACAGAAAACCCCAAGGGGTTGCCTCAGTGGTAAAGGCTTTGAGCTTGAGTGGTTTGCTCCCTCTCAGGTTCAAGGTTCGAATCCCACTAGATGCATTTCCTTGGGGCCATGCCTCCTGGTGTGAAAAGCCAGCGACTTACCCTGATCTGTGTTGGGAAATTTCTGAGGGCACGGGGCACAGGTCCCGGGGATTAGTCGAGGTGCGCGTAAGCTGGCCCGGACACCCCGGTTATCCAAAAAAAAAGTGTAGGACACAGAAATCGGCGACGCTGTTCTAGGCTCGTGGCCTAGTTAGGAGTACGGAGTAGCCTGCGAGGGACTGAATTGGAGAACTAAAAATGGAGTCGCCACCCGGTGTGATCCGGGAAAATGATTTAAGGCCGCACTCACCCCTCGTAAGGGAAGACCTCAAACCGTTGGGTTCGGAATGGTCCTTTACTTATGCCACTTGTAATGAAATGATTTATGCAATAATACAACCAAATCTCATGCAACACCTACCAGATAATTTAAGCAACATGCAAGTTTGCACACCCATAATCATAAATGAAAGAAATGAAGGCAAAATACATAATTCATGAACGTATTAAACATAAAGTACAATAATGTAACTAATAACAACTATAAAGGCATTAATAATAAAAGTGAGCATACAATCTCATGAGCATATCGAATAAATAAATGCGGAAAATAATAAACAATAACGGTAAAGGCATAAATATTAAGGAGAGCTAACTAAGCATATGGTGGGGGAGGGAATGACTAAGGAAACAAACATGCATGAAACATGATGAACGAATCTGTCCAGTATGTGCGCGTTCGTGTAGCTTTCGTAAACGCGTTCGAACGGTAAACAGAATGCAAGCGTTCGAGTAGCATTTGATAACGCGTTCGAACGATAAACAGAATGTCTGCGTTCGTATAGCATTTGATAACGCGTTCTAACGGGATAAAACCTGATGCATGATACAATAAAATGCATGCGCGTTCGAGTAGCATTCTGAGACACGTTCGAACGGAAATGAGACAGAATGCATACGTTCGTGTAGCGTTCGTAAACGCGTTCGAACGGAATGAGGCAGGATACATACGTTCGTGTAGCATTTGGAAACGCGTTCGAACGAGATTGCCAAAATGGCATCTGAAATGACACAAACACATATATGGATGAACAAATACACAATGTAGGACCTCGTGTGCCCGATGGAACATATTTCACATTTAATCGAGTGCACTTCGTCCAGCGCGGCAAAACATCGTGGTAACGGTAGCCTTTAGGCATTTCCCTCGAATAGAGGACCTTTAATCCACCATAGTTAGCCCATGCGCATTATATTACCATGCATACAAATGAATGAGACAATAATGTGGAACTCCGTATATCCGATTAAACATACCTCACATTCAATCAAACATACTTCGTCTGGTGCGGCAAAACGTCGTGGCAAAGGTAGCCCTTAGGATTTTCATCCCTCAAACGGAGGACCTTTAATCCAACTTGATTTGCCCATGCGCATTTCATTACAATGCAGAAATAAGTAACATGCGGAAAGTAAAAAACATACTAACGACTAAATCATGCTTAAAATAAATAACGTACTAACGACCAAATCATGCTCAAACATAAGGTTGGATGAAACGAAATATGTGAATCTTTCAAGTGGTACGTGGCATTGTATCCCGAGTGCAAACCGCAATACCATCCATTTGGATTCGTCTATGCAATTTACGTCCGGGTTTCCATCCGATATACCACAAGAGAGAACACATATTCCATTCATTCAAAGACCACAACATGTATCAACAAACGACTCTCATGCGAAGGAATTCTAATAAACAAAAAAAAAGATGAGAATAAATAAGAAGGGTGCCCTCAGGTCTAACCTCTTAGGTCGTCTCTCGAAAGTGCATTACACGGCCGTCGGAATTGATGCTACACAACTCCTCTGGTTCACTGGTCCACTGCTTTCGTTCGTTGCCTCGTGGTTTTGAGTTGTCGTTTCTTCTGTTTCACTGTTGTTTCTTGTTGTATTTTCTAGTCACTGTTTTGGGGTTGTTTTAGACTATTTTGGGATTGTTTCTGGGTTGTTTTCAGTGCAGTTTGTGGAGGGTATATGCGGCAGTTTGTGGGACAGTTTGTGGAGGGTTTTTCTCGTCACTGCATGCTGTCAGTAGTTTCAAGGCGTGTTTTTGGTGATATTACAGTGGGTAATTTAGTGACTGTTTCGATGATGATGTTTGCTGTTTAGGAGGGTTTTCGGTGATGATGTTTGCTGCTTTATTATTTTCGGTGGTGAGGGTGTTTAGGGGGCTATGGTTTTGATTGATAGAGATGAGAGAAGGGAGAATGTTTTTTTTTTTTTTTGCTTCTTACTTTTTGCCTTGGGCGTGAATGCTAAGTTTATTTGTTTTTTTTGTGAGAATGAGCTAGGGGTTCTAAGGTTGCTTTAGGCTTCTTTTTATAATGGTTTGCTAGGGTTTCTAGGTAAGGAAGGGAATCCTCAAAAAGGGGAAGTGTTTTGATTGGTTTATGAAAGGAAAAGATGTGTTTAATTTAGGGATTGAATATCTTAATTGGTGTTTGATTAGGGAAGGGATTTGATTAGATTAGGAAGGGATTTGATTTGATTTATTTAATTTAATTTAATTTGTGACATGTATTTTAAATATTTTAATTATTTTTTTGGATGGGCTAATTGGGCTTGGGCGTGAGGCTAGCAGCAAAACCAGAAGTACCGACACTGTTCGAATTTCGATTCGAACGCTACACGAATGCTCGCAATCTGCTTGACGTTCGAACGTGCTCATAAACGCAGCACAAACGCGAAAACAGTGAAAATGTGAATTGAATCTGATGACATACTTATTATGAATTTCCCATTCCGAAAATCGTTTCCCGCGACTTTCACAACCTAAAGAGTAGTGCCTCCGTACGAGACTCATCATCGGGACTTATATGTAAAAATGTAGTGCCTACAGTCGCCCCCACTTTGATGGGACTTGTGCAGTGTGTGACAATGACAATCCTATCAAAGTCTATGCAATGCATTTTTACTAACCTGGCTCGCCAGCTGCCACCTGACTTGTCTGCTGCTTCGAGCAGAGTTGATGATGCAGGGGGCCATCGACCCTGGGACGCATCCCAATAACTACAACTGACAACGGGGGCCTCGACCCTGGGACTCATCCTAATACCGCTGACAATGTGGGTCACGACCTGGGACTCATCCCCAAAACTGATGATGCAGGGGGCCATCGACCATGGGACGCATCCCAATAATGCAACCGATAACGGGGGCCTCGACCCTCGGATGCATCCCAATACCGCTGACAATGTGGGTCACGACCCTGAGACTCATCCCCAAAACTGATGATGCAGGGGGGCCATCGAACCTGAGACGCATCCCAATAACTGCAACCGACAACGGGGGCCTCGACCATGGGACGCATCCCAATACCATTGACAATATGGGTCACGACCCTGGGACTCATCCCTAAAACTGATGATGCAGGGGGCCATTGACCCTAGGACGTATCCCAATAACTGCAACTGACAACGGGGGCCTCGACCTTGGGACGCATCCCAATACCGCTGACAATGTGAGTCACGACCCTGGGACTCATCCCCAAAACTGATGATGATGTGGGTCGCGACCCTGGGACTCATCCCAAAAACTGATGCTGATGTGGGCCTCGCCTTGGGACTCATCCCAAAACTGCTGATGATGTGGGTCACGACCCTAAGGCTCATCCAAAATTGATGCTAATGTGGGCCTCGCCCCCGGGGCTCATCCCCAAAACTGATACTGATGTGGGTCTCAACCCCGGGACTCATCCCGAAACTGATACCGTCATGGGCCTCGCCGCCAAACCGATACTGATGTGGGCCTCACCCCTAAACTGATACTAATGTGGGCCTCACCCTCAAACTGATGCTGATGTGGGCCTCGCCCCCAAACCGATACTGATGTGGGCCTCGCCCCCAAACCGATACTGATGTGGGCCTCGCCCCCAAACTGATATTGATGTGGGCCTCACCCCCAAACTGACACTGATGTGGGTACCAACCCTGTGATTCATTCATAAAAATGATGACATTATATTGTTGATGCTTCTGGTTGGCTTGCATTTGCCGCTTTCTCTTTTTTCTTCTTTGAAACCTGTGATTACAAAACAGAACAAACACAAAAAAAGAATGCAAATACGTTACATGTATGTGTTGGACAATTATGACCCATAGCGTCACTATTGGTACAGATCATGGTGTTGTTGTACAAATTAACTATGCGACAAATGAAATTGCCCTTTTATCATTTGTAATTGGATTACCTAGATATATAAATGATGAAAAGTCCTTATGATTAGTTCCGGATTGAGATGATATGAGACAATATCAATCCACGAAGGTTTAATCATTAAATATCCCTAGTCAGAGTATTATCGAGATTGGACATCGATAATGCATAATAGACTAGTATTACATTTGTGCGCGTTGTGGGAGCATAACAACATAGTTCTCATATATTTGGGTATAGGATACTCATGCAAGTGTAATAGGAGGTTGTGTTTTACCGATGGTACTGGAACAGCTTCGCTCTGGATAGACCCCTCGCAATTCCATTGGTAGTATGCCTATGTGTCTATGGAAGTCCGAATCAGGGTAGGTGTATTTGGTCTTAACCTGAGACTTGCACCGCTAATACTTGCGACAATCAATAAAGTTTGGTTTTGGTCATCCAGGGCTTTAACAGGTTCTGTGAACGCCTCTTCTGGGTATATTGAGAATCGTAATGTATTGGGTGTGATGTCAAGATGGAAGTATCACTCCAGTCATAGTGGAGATGATGATCACGTAGGAGATTGCACTCTTATCATTTGTGATTAGATCACCTAGATGTATAAATGATGAGAGGTCCCTATGATTTGTTCCTGGACGGAGAATGATATGAGACAATATCAGTCCACGTAGGATAAATCATTAAATAACCATAGTCAGAGTATTATCGAGATTGGACATCGATAATACGTAAAAGACTAGTATTACACTTGTGCGCGTTTGTGAGGGCACAACGGCATAGTTCTCATATATTTGGGTATAGGATACTCATGCAAGTGTAATAGGAGGTTGTGTTTTACCGATGGTACGGGAAACAGCTTCGCTCTGGTTGGTAGTATGACTATGTGTCTATGGAAGTCCGAAATCAGGGTAGGTGTATTTGGTCTTAACCTGAGACTTGCACCGCTAATAATTGCGACAATCAATATACTTTGGTTGCGGTCGTCCAGGGCTTTAACAGGTTCTGATTACGCCAATGCTGGGTATATTGAGAATCATAATGTGTTGGGTGTGATGTCAAGATGGAAGTGTCACTCCAGTCATATAGAGATGATGGTCACGTAGGATACGGTACTAGTACTCTTAAGTACTGCAGTCATCGGGATAAAATGACAAGGTCATGTTTATCCGATTATAGAGACTAGTTACCAGACATCTGACATGTGCTTCGTACAGGGCAGACACAATTCCAGCCCCAGGCCTAGCACGTGATCATTCGATACTGGACAAAAATACGCAATACTACGTATATTACGCCTGATATAGATCATTTTTTCCTGTAAGGATATTTCCGGAGAATTGGGTAGGCATGGCGCTTTGCTAGAGGCCAACCTTGTCTTGTAAATCGGTATAAACATAGTACGAGGTACTTACGTGTGCGGATAGTCCGACGACCGAATTTACTGCCAACATATCCGGGGATCTCATGGGTCGCTTCCCAAAGATTCACCGATGACGTATGACTCGCACTCTAAATTAATCTGGGATTAATTACAGAGATATTTTATCTGGGATAAAATATCGATAAAGAGAGAGAACGATTAATTTGGAATTAATCGATAAATTAATATATTCGATATATTAAACGAAATTGGATTTCGACGCGGAATTAAAATTAGATTTTAATTCGGCGAACGAATTGATTTAGAATTAATTCGTTAGCGACGTGAATAGTGACTTCGTTAGGCGTAATCATTTAATTACGACGCAACGGAAAATTTGTTAATTTGGAAGTAGCGAACCCGAGCCCGGGATTATTTACGAGCGCAATCGCATTTCGAATTCGAGTGCGGCACGCAAATCAAATCAAGCGTCAAATCGCTAGTCGCATCTAGCGTCACATCAAGCGTCAAATCATGTCACTTTGAGTGATGTGACAATTGATTGATTGATGAGATTGATTGATTGAATGATGGGAGTGGTTGGCAAACTTTATTGCCTTGACTTTTTGGAAAAGTGGAAATGGTTTATATTATTGTTTTTTGGAAAAAACAAAAGGCTAATACACATTTTGTAAATCAAATCACTCTCTCCTCTCTTTTCTCTCCTCTTCTTCACACGCCCAAGGGGCAAAACTTTCTGGTTTCTGTTCTGTCAAAACCGAGCAGTGAAGGGAAGCAAGAGTGGGATTTTGTGGCAAAATCACAAGTGCTAGCACACTTACGAGACATGCGAAGGTGATAGGGAAGTCCACCCATGAGCCGGAAATCGTTCGACGAAGCTTGGAGCTTGACGAAGTTGATCCAAAAGGCCGAAACCAGTGAGCACTGGCAGTGAACTGCCGAGCAGTCCAAGAGGCAGAAAATGGAGTTTCGTTGCTTGCCGCGTCGCTCAACCGATCGATGTGAGTATTCCGCAACTTCGTTGATTTGTATTCGCACATATTTCATGCTTATTATTGATCTTGGGACCTTAATAGAAACCAACAATGGCATCTAAAGCAAGGTTTGAGCATGAAAAAGTTTAGGGCTTAAAATTTGGGTAATTTGTATTTAAGCATGATTTGAATAAATTGGATGTTTGAGTATGCTTAGTACACGTTTAATTGATGATTGATTGGATCAATTTGAAGAAATTATGATTGGATCATTTTTTCCCTTAAAATTTATGTTGGCCGAGAGTTTGGTGCCCTAATTGTCTTGGAATTTTTTGATTTTTTGTTCATTGGATGAATTGGAATCATTTGGGGATATTGATTTAATGTCGAATTGGATTTAATTTGATTGAATTCGAATCGGACATAAAATGCCCTATATTGCCGAGACATGTAGCATGTAAAATTGGGTTTGATTTTTGATTAAAATGTGTTGGACATGTTTTAATGTTAATGGCATGATTAATTAGTGCTAATTGATGTTTTAGAAATGTTAATTGGGTAATTAATTGTGTAATGCACTTTAGGTAATTAAATTGGGAATTTGGAATTTGGCAATTTAATTGAATTGGGATAATTTTGGAAATTGTGCTTGAAATGTTGTTATTTAGCTTATTGGGCTTTGTTGTACAAAGTTGGATTAATGCAAATTGGATTGGATCCAATTGGGCACAAAACCGCTTCCATAAAGCCCAAATGCGAAAAATGGACCTTTAAAGTTTAATTGGGCCTAATGGGCCAAGATTGATTTATAGGCTTATGGGGTAACTCCCGGATTGGATTTTGGTTATTCAGTTTGACCCGAATTGACCAAAAGTCCACGCCTTAAGAAATTAATTAAAAGCCCATTGGAATTTAATTAAATTAATATTGGATATTAATCGGGCTTTGAGACCCGTAACGATTAAATTGGAATTTAAGTCATAAAGGTTTATTAATAAAGTGTAATGTTTAATTTGGAATTAAATAAGCGAATTAGAATTAAATGCATATTGAATTGGATTTAATGTTGTAGTTTAATTTAATTCGAGAATATGTACTTTGAGTACTTATTCGCAAAATGAGTTTAACTCGAGCAAAATGAAATCGTTGTTTAAACATTGGTTACGAAGCTTTCCATGGTCAATGGGTCGCGCTTGACTAGGATCACTAAGTTTGTTGTGTCAAAGCCAAGGCTTAGTTGATTCAGAGGAAAAAGGTTAGGTAATACATTGGATGTATTGGCATATATAAGATATATGTTTCGGGCTTGGATGTCACCCTTCCGGATCTAGGAATTGGATTGGATCCAATCGATCTTAGAGATCTACCTAGTTAATTATCATACAATTTGTTGGCCAAAGTCAAGATTGTGTGATATTTAACGGGATCCTAGCCCACTAGGAAACGCAGTTTCCCGAGTACTCGACAGAGGGTTAGAGGCTCGCCGAAAAATAGTGGGAGGCAAGAATTGAATTTGCAATATTCGTTTAATTACTTGCCATACACGCTCAAAACAAATATCATTCGTCAAATAAATTAAATGTTAGTTGGACTAATATTTAAATGTTGTTTTAATAAATAGTTTGACTATATTCAAACTATTCATTTATAGTTGATTTTATAATTGGATTATAGTAATAATTATAATTGATTTTAATCTATTAAATTATAGTTGATTAAATAGTTGGACTATTGTAATCATTATAATAAATAGTACATAAATCGTTGATTAAATAGTTGGACTATTAAAATCAAGATATATTGAAAGATTGAAATTTAAAACATAATCCTAGGGAAAATATATTTAAATGGTTTAATTTTCAAATTGGGAATATAATTTCAGGATGGTCCTCGAAAATAATAAGTTACTTTATTTGATAAAATAACATATTATGCCCAAGTCCGGAGTTAAGCAAAAAGTAGAGCATAATCTTTGGAAGATTTATGTAATGATAACTTTAGTGCTTAATCCATTAAGCTTGTCGCAGTAGACTCATTAATTTCTTTGTCAGAACAAAGGATTAGATCCTTATAGTATGATAATGAAATTGAAGGATCTTCATAAATCTATTCTTAGATTTTAGAAGTACTAATATTGCAATATATAACTCTTGGAGAGTTAATGACTATCTCAAGGAGACAAAGTCAAAGTTTGTAATTAGGAAAGTAGCGCAAGGCGCACCTTACTTCGATATTCTAGAAACCCGAGGCTTCGCCAAAGGCTACCAGAATGTGAAAAAGGGCAAAGGCAAAATAATTATAATCTTCTGGGAAGATAAAGGACATATCCCAAAATATTTGCCTAAATTGTGGCAAACGGGATCGCGAAAGTGTGACTGCCGTTTGGACAAAGCAGACATGAAGGAATTGAAGTAGGGCAAAGCTCTATTTTCAAATATGTTTGTCATATTATGTTCACTACTGGTATTAAAATTGGATTTTAGATACTTAGTGTGATTTATATTGATGTTCAGAATCTGTTATGAGCAGGATACTAACCTCAATAGAGATTTATCTGCGAAATGTAAACGGGAAGAAAGTCGCTGTTTTAACCGTAGATACCTAACTTTAGGAACTACCCTCGGGTATGTACCTAAATTAGGAAACTGTTATAATGTAACTAGTTTGACTAGAAACATTATCTCCATATCAGTGTTTAACCGCTGCGGGTGTACTTTTATATTCTAGAACACTAAAGTGTTTTATTATATAAAGATGATATTGAGATAAACACATTAGATGTGAATAACAGAATTTATATTTTGAATATAAATAAATCTCAAATATATAACATGACAAACAAACAGCTTAAACTGATTTGATCAGATGAAACTAATTGTGGCATTGTTGTCTGGGACACAATTAAACAAGACTCGTATATCCACACTTTTAAAGAGTTGGTACTCGGACTAATTTGATTCCATTCAAATAAAGTCTACGAATCTAGTTTATTAGGCAAAATGCCTATAACACATTTACTTGGTAAAAGTGCAAATGCCACCGATCTGTTAGCCCTAGTTCATAGTGAAGCAAGTGGGCCCATGTCTAGCTAGGCTAGGGATTGATATGAATATTTCGTGACCTTTACAGATATGGTATCGCGTTATGGTTATGTGTTTCTTTTGAAACACAAATCGGAAACTTTTAAAGTTTCGACACGAAATAGACAAACAGATCGGCTAAAGTATTAAACCGTCACGGTTAGACCGTAATGGAAAATACTTAATCAATAAGTTTCTAATTTACTTGAAAGAGTATAGTGACCGGTGTCAACACACACGTATAACGCAAGCGCACATATCGTTCAAGTAGTATAAAAATATCGATCCCACGAGGACTTAATATCTAATCTATTAATTTTATGAGGTCAAATGATTACTAGTATCTAACAGGTTGCTTGATTGATTTGAAATGGCGACGATTCTAAATTTAAAGACAAGTAAATAAAATTGTTCGAAAGTAAGTTTTAAGAAAATTCAATATTAAAAACTATCTAGGGTTGTGAATCTTTTCAATATTATTTAAAGATGAATTGGTTATCCTATAGTTGGGTAATATATTGATTTATTAACCTGGAACACTAAATTATGTGAAAGCCTCTGTCGATGGTCAGACACAAATACCCAGTTTAACCCAATTGAACCATATGTCTATGTCAACCAAATTATCTGGATTCATTAAGTTTAAGTTCCAATTATGGCTAGCCCCGCCCGACAGGTATATGTCTATCCTATAAGGAAATCTATTAAAGGGTTATCTATCCTCAACGAAGATCGTGTGCTATTGAGTCTAAGGTCTTAAACTTAAAATCCTTATGTCTAGTTCTATTAATGGCCAGTTAATAAAAAACATTAAGATTAAGACTCAATAAATAAATCTTTATATTACCCAAACTATAATCTAACCCTTATAAACCGGTGATATTGAAATTCATCACAACCATAGATAACTAACTTAGTTATGACACATGGCTAGGGCTAGTAAAAACTTAAAAGTAAAAGCCATAAAGTAAAAATGCGAAATAGTAAATGCGGTAAATTAAATACTGAAAAGTAAATAACAATAAAATAAAATGCTAAGGTAAAATGAATTACTTTTACTATTTACTATTTTAGATATCTCCCATAAAATAATATATAAACTTGTGATAATATTACCAACCAGCCATATAGGCGGTAACCTGATTAATTCAAATTAAGTCCGACCAGCCATAAAGGCGGTATGATTTATCCATGAATCTGCCATATAGGCGGTAAGAAAATTTAATTATCAACCAGCCATATATGCGGTAACCTTGATTAGTCAGGTTTAAACCAATTTAAATTTAATAGCCAACCGACCAATATGGCGGTATCCTTGTTAAGTCAAATTTTAAATAGTAATTATATTATATTTAAGGGAGATTAATCTAAATAGTAACAGTAAAAGAATTACCTTTCACCTTAGGAAGGAGAAGTTACCTTATCATGGTTAAATAGTAAAACTGAAACAGTAAAAACAATATAAATTACTATTACTATTACAAAAAGTAATTACTATTACAGAATGTAATTAAAAATTAATTACAAAACTTAAATTAAAAGAAATTAGAGAGAGAAACTCCCTATTTACATAAAAGAAATAAGAGAGAATGGTGCAACTAAAACTGAAATCTCGAGCTCAATTTATAGACAATTTTTGCGTCCAGCGTCGCGACGCCAAGGGCTTCCGCATCGCGACGCTGGCTCTGTTGACTTTGGTCCACGCGGGTTGACCACGCGTGTTCTATCGGCAGAATATGGTAATGACCCGTGTCACGCGGTAAAGGTGGTGCAATAAGAAGACGACACGTGGCAGACGGTGATTGGCTGAGCTTTCGGTCTAATGAACATCTGACACGTTGCACGCGTTTAGGATTGGTCCAATGAGAGATTAACACGTGGCAGCATGTAATTCACCGGTGATTCGGTCCAATGAAAACTCGACACGTGGCACGCACTTGCTTTGGTCCAATGAGATTTCGACACGTGGCAAACGGCGCATTTTAGCAGATCTTATGTGATGATGACACGTGTCACGGCGCACGTTAGCAAAGTCAAACTTTTCAGATTCTGACCCGTTGACCCGGCGCACATTAGCATGGCCGGCGTACTTTAGGTGTCGCGACGCGTAGAGTCTTGGCGTCGCGACATGACCAAATTACCAAAATGCCCATTTTCCCAATTTTCATTGTTTTGCTCCAAATCACCTCCAGAATGTCCTGAAACTTTATTTATCTACAAAATAACACAAAACACATCAAAATATTCACAAAGCTCAAGAAACTATAGAAAATATTAGGTTAATGAGTGGGAAGTAGTGATAGATTTATCACTCATCATATAGTTATTCTTTCAAATGAGGACTCCTCCCGAACACGTCAGTTTGATGGTGTGTCCAAACTGAGTAACCGAATTTTGTTGGACATGATTGTTGGACAATTATGACCCATAGCATCACTATTTGTACAGATCATGGTGTTTTTGTACAAATTAACTATGTGACAAAGGAGATTGCACTCTTATCATTTATGATTAGATCACCTAGTTATATAAATGATGAGAGGTCCTTGTGATTTGTTCCTGGACAGAGAATGATATGAGACAGTATCAGTCCACGAAGGATAAATCATTAAATATCCCTAGTCAGCGTATTATCGAGATTGGACATCGATAAATACGTAAAAGACTAGTATTACACTTGTGCGCGTTTGTGAGGACACAACGACATGGTTCTCATATATTTGGGTATAGGATACTCATGCAAGTGTAATATGAGGTTGTGTTTTTCCGATGGTACGGGAAACAGCTTCACTCTAGATAGACCCCGCGGAATCCCATTGGTAGTATGACTATGCGTCTATGGGAGTCTGCAATCAAGGTAGGTGTATTTGGTCTTAACCTGAGACTTGCACCGCTAATGCTTACGAAAATCAATATACTTTAGTTGAGGTCGTCCAGGGCTTTAACAGGTTCTGTGTACGCCAATGCTGGGTATATTGAGAATCGTAGAGTGTTGGGTGTGATGTTAAGACGGAAATATCACTCCAGTCATATGGAGATGATTGTCACATAGGATACAGAACTTGTTCTCTTAAATGCTCGAGATATCGGGATATTATGACAAGGTCATGTATATCGGATTATAGAGACTAGTTACCAGACATCCGATATGTGCTTCGTACGAGGCAGACACAATTCCAGCCCCAGGCCTAGCACGTGATCATCCGATGCTGGATCAAAATACGCTATACTACGGTATACTACGCTTGATATAGATCACATATTCCTATATGGATATTTCTGGAGAATTGGGTAGGCATGGCGCTTTGCTAGAAGCCAACCTTATCTTGTAAATCGGAACAAACGTAGTACGAGGTACTTACATGTTCGGATAGTCCGACGACCGTATTTATTGCCAACATATCCGGGGATCTCATGGGTCGGTTCCCGAAGATTCACCGATGATGTATGACTCACACTTTATTAATCTGTGATTAATTATAAGAGAGAGAAAATTAATCTGGGATTAATTACAGAGATATTTTATCTGGGATAAAATATTAATTAAAAGAGAGAGAACGATTAATTTGGAATTAATCGATAAAATAATATATTGGATATATTATGGGAAATTGGATTTCGACGCGGAATTAAAATTAGATTTTAATTCGGGCGAACGAATTAATTTAGAATTAATTCGTTAGCGACGTGAACAGTGATTTCGCTAGGCGTAATCGTTTAATTACGTCGCGACGGAAAATTCGTTAATTTGTTATTAGCGAACCCGAGCCCGAGATTATTTGCGAGCGTATTCGTATTTCAAATTCGAGTGCGGCACGCAAGTCAAATCGAGCATCAAATCGCTAGTCGCATCAAGCGTCAAATCATTAGTCACTTTGAGTGATGTGACAACTTGTCACTTGATTGATTGATTGATGTGAATAGTGATGTGGTAGTTGAAAAACATTGATGGCTTTTGCTTTTTGACTTTTTGGTAAATGGAATTGAAAAAGTGGTAAATGGTTTTATTAATTTTTGGAAAATATAAAACCTATTACAATTTTTCTTTTTCCTTCTCTCTCTCCCTTTACCATTTTTCGGTATTCTCTTTTCCCTCTTCTTCTTGCTTTTCTTTCTTCCTTTTACTGGTTTGACTGAATGAAGAAGAGAATAAGAAGAAGTGCTAGCACACACTTGAGTCTTCCTAAGGTGATAGGGCAGTGAACTCTTGAGCTTGGAATCATTTTTGGAGCTTGAAGATTGGAGCTTCTATGGAGTCCACCCATGGCCGAATCTTGGAGGAGCCGAACCAGTCACCACCATGCAGTCCACTGCCTGAGGGAGCTTGCTGCCGTGAGCTTTTGAGGGAGATAGAAGGCTCGTGTTCATCGCGTCGCAAGATTCGTTCATTGTGAGTATGTTTCCGCCATTCTCCTTTGTGTATTCATGCGTTTTTGTGCTTGATTTCATGATTCTTAGGACCTAATTAGAAACCAACAATGGTATCTTGAGCTTACATCAAGCATGGAAAAGTTAGGGTTTAAAATTGGGCAAAATTGATTTGAGCATCAATTGGTTAAATTGTTTGATTTAGTATGCTTGAATGAGGTTGAATTGAAGTTGTGCATGATCAATTTCAAGAAAATTGGATTGGATCAATTTTTCCCCAAATTGGAGGCTTGGCCGAAAATTAAAGAACCCTAATATATTGGTGATTTTTTGTTTTTTGATCATTGGATGACTTAAAACAATTGGGTAATGTTGATTTGAGGTTTAATTGGATTGAATTTTGAATTGGACAAATTTTCCCCAAATTGTGGCTTGGCCGAATTCAATGGATTTTTGAAATTCATGGTGTTTTTTTATTTTGATTCATTGGATGAGTTGAATTGATTTGGGAAATGATGATTGTGGATTCAATTGGATTGAAACCGAATCGGAATGAAAAAACCCTTATATTGCCGAGAATAAAGAAGCATGAAATTGGGTTTGATTTTTTGTTAAATTGTGTAGGACACTATTTGATGTTAAAGTGCATGATTAATTAGGCTAATTTATGTTTTAGAAATTTTAATTGGGTAATTAATTGTGTATTACACTTAGGTTAATTAATTATGGAATTTGGAATTTTATAAGTTAATTAATTGAGCTTGAAATTGATTTGGGCCTTATAGGTTGTAATTGGGCTTTTGGGCTTGGTTGTACCAAGTTAGGTTTAAGCCAATTTGGTTGGATCCAATTGGGCCTAAAACCGCATCCGTAATGTCCAATTATGGCTTAATGGACCTTAATTATTTAATTGGGCCTAATGGGTCAAAATTGATTTCTGGGCTTATGGGGTAAATCCCGGATTGGACTTTGGGTATTCGGTTTGACCCGAGTTGACCAAAAGTCCACGCCTTAAAGAAATTGATTAAAAGCCCATTGGACTTTAATTAAATAAAACATTGGATGTTAATCGGGCTTTGAGACCCGTAACGATTGAATTTGGAATTTAAGTCGTAAAGGTTCGTTAAAAAAGTGTAATATTTAATTTGGAATTAAATAGCGAATTAGAATTAAATACAAATTGAATTGGATTTAATTATGTAGTTTAATTTAATTCGAGAATTTGTACTTTAAGTACTTATTCACAAAACGAGTTTGACTCGAGCAAAATCAAATTGTTGTTTGACATTGGATGATCACTAATTATCAGATTAATTAATTAGATTAGATTGATTGATAACATGCTTGTATGAATACATGGTTGCGATGCATGAATAATGTATATCGGATGGATATTAGATAGGTGGGCAATTTTGGAAATTGTAATATTTTGATTTATTAATTGGACCTGCGTGTCCAGCCTTATCACCTCTATACTATTTGTATTCTCTTCTCACCTATTCCCCTCAATGTAAATGAGGTTTCTTTAGAAGTGTTATGTAACGGGTAGAAGTAATACATGTGCTAGCGGGAGAGAGAAAATGAGAGATTTGATCTAGGATCATTGTGTAAAGTATCCATCCACATATCAGTATTATTTTTCATATGCATTTTATTATGTGTTTAGAATGCATGTTTAAGGGTGTATGATGATGAGACCTTAACAAAGATAATAAATTGGTTGCCAATTTGCACGTGAAAAACCCTCGCTCAATATTAAGCGTCTTTCCTTCCATTGAGTGATTCTCACTCAAGATCCAAGACGGCATTGGTTTGTTGGCCAAAGTCAAGGCCTTTGTCTGTCGAAGATGTGTTTGAATCACGAAGGCTTTGTTCCATATCAGTGTCTTGTCCAAGTTGTGGTTTGTTGGCCAAAGTCAAGACCACTTCTTGTCCATCGACATTGATTACGAAGCTTTCCTTGGTCAATGGGTCGCGCTTGACTGGGATCACTAAGTTTGTTGTGCCAAAGCCAAGGCTTAGTTGATTCAGAGGAAAAAGGTTAGGTAATACATTGGATGTATTAACGTATATAAGATATATGTTTCGGACTTGGACGTCCCCCTACCGGATCTAGGAATTGAATTGGATCCAATTGATCTTAGAGATCTACCTAATTAATTATCATACAATTTGTTGGCCAAAGTCAAGATTGTGTGATATTTAACGGGATCCTAGCCCACTAGGAAACGCGGTTTCCCGAGTACTCGACAGAGGGTTAGAGGCTCGCCGAAAAATAGTGGGAGGCAAGAATTGAATTTGCAATATTCGTTTAATTACTTGTCATACGCGCTCAATCAACATTATTTCGTCGTTAGATTAAATGTTAGTTGGACTAATATTTAAATTGTTGTTTTAATAAAGTTGGACTGTATTATAGTTATTATATAATTGGATTATAGTAATCAATATATTTGAATTAATTAATTTCAATTTACAGTTGATTTTATAATTGGATTATAGTAATCAATGTAATTGAGGTTAATTGATTTAAATTATATTTGATTGTATAGTTGGACTATAATAATCAATATAATACATAGTACCACAATCGTTGATTAAATAGTTGGACTTTTAGAATCAGGATAAATTGAAAGATTGACATTTAAAACATAATCATTGGGAAAATGTGTTTAAATGGTTTAATTTTCAAATTGGGAATAAAGTTTCAGGATGGTCCTGGAAACTAATAAGTTATTTTATTTGATAAAATAATATATTAAGCCTAAGCCCGGAGTTAAGCAAATAGTAGAGCATGATCTTTGGAAGATCATGTAATGATAACTTAAGTGCTTAATC
Source organism: Zanthoxylum bungeanum (assembly GCA_019454045.1). NCBI lineage: Eukaryota > Viridiplantae > Streptophyta > Magnoliopsida > Sapindales > Rutaceae > Zanthoxylum > Zanthoxylum bungeanum. The sequence continues at coordinate 86,968 of SKCR01052151.1, read as the reverse complement.
CATTAAGCTTGTCGCAGTAGACTCCTTAATTTCTGAATCAGAACTAAGGATTAGATCCTTAAAGTATGATAATGAAATTGAAGGATTTTCATGGATCTATTTTAGATCTTTGAAATACTAAAATTGCAATAAATAATTCTTGGAGAATTAATGACTATTCTCAAGGAGACAAAGTCAAACTTTGCAATTAGGCAAGTAGCGCAAGGCGCACCTTACTTCGATATTCTAGAAGGCCAAGGGTTGACTAAAGGCTACTGGAGTGTTGAAACGGGCAAAGGCAAAATCATTATAATCTTCTGGGAAGATAAAGGACATATCCTAAGAAGGAATTGAAGACGAGCAAGGACTCTAACTTCAAATATGTTGTCATACTTATGTTCACTACTAGTATTAAAATTGGATTTTAGATACTTAGTATGGTACTAAAATATATATGTATTGATGTTCAAAATCTATTTGAACAGGATACTGACATCATTGAGTATCTATCGATTTTAAGATAAATTATCTGCGAATTGGAACGGGACGAAAGTCGCTGTTTTAACCGTGACCTGAATTAGGAACTACCTTCGGGTTAGTACCCAATTAGGAAACTGTTATAATGTAGCTAGTTTGACTAGAAACATTATCTCTATATCAGTGTTGACCCGCTGCGGGTAAACCTTTATATTCTAGAACACTAAAGTGTTTCATTATATAAAGATGATATTGAGATAAACAAATTAGATGTGAATAACAGAATTTATATTTTGAATATAAATAAAATCTCAAACATATAACATGACAAACTAATAGCTCAAACTGATTTGATCAATTAAGAAACTTAAATGTGGCATAGTTGTCAGAGACACTATTAAACAAGAATCGTATATCCACACTTTCGAAGAGTGGGTACTAGGACTAATTTGATTCCATTCAAATAAAGTCTACGAATCTAGTTTATGGGCAAAGTGCCTAAAAAACACTATTACTTGGTAAAAGTGCCAAAGCCACCGATCTGTTAGCCCTAGTTCATAGTGAAGCAAGTGGGCCCATGTCTAGCTAGGCTAGATGTGGATATGAATATTTCGTGGCCTTTACGGATGTGGCATCGCGTATGGTTATGTGTTTCTTTTGAAGAACACAAATCGGAAACTTTAACAGTTTCGACACGAAATAGACAAACAGATCGGCTAAAGTATTAAACCGTCACGGTAAGACCGTAATGGAAAATACTTAAGCAATAAGTTTCTCGTATACTTGAAAGAGTATAGTATTCTTTCAATGAGGACTCCTCCCGGAACACGTCAGTTTGACGGTGTGTCCGAACAGGATTAACCGAATTTTGTTAGACATGATAAGGTTAATCACGAGTCACTCTAAGCTACCATTTCCTTCAACGGATAAGCGTTAAACAGTGAAGAACTTATTTTGAATAAGGTTCCATAAAAATCTGTTTACAGATAACATATTAGATATGAACGGGAAAGAAACCATGTTTCTCATTCCTGTTAAATTGGGTATGCTAGGCATAGTTTGGATGATACCAAACAAGAACCCAAATTGGATAAGTGCCAAATGTAGGTTATCCTAGGGATACCATAAGTATTGTACTTATACACCTCCAAGAGAACAATTAGATTGTTGCTCACCATGCGGTTTTCCTAAGAGGAATACCGATATGCAGTGGTAAGTGAGAGGATAGTAAACTCGATGAAAATCAGAGTAATACTGTCCAAGGCATCGAATCCTAATGGAACAAAAATAGTTCATCAAGGATGAAACTATACCATTAATCTTCGAATACACAAGAACCGCGTAGGTCGGAGAGAGTCAGAAAACAACTTGGGGTATGGATTTCTGATCTAACCTCATAAAGATGTAAATCTTATTGAGGAATACCAGCTGACTATGTATGAAGGAGTGATACTAGGTATCGACTCCCTATTATGGCAAAGTGTCATAAAGTCCGAAGTGGATTCCAGTATACCAACTATGTTTAGACATAGTTGATTTATCACTAGGCATTGTGCCTACTGGTACTATAAGTCTTCAAGGAAGACGTACATGGATGGCAACATACCAACGTATAAAGCTAGGCTTTTAGGAAAAGGTATCGTTATCAACATTGTGTTGATTACGAGTCAACCTTTTACCTGTTGCCACGGTAAATCCATTGGATAATGCTTGTTATTCGATCCATGATTGGATTGAAGCAAGCATTAGGTTCTTGGAATTATCGTTTTGATGTAATCATAATGATTTATGATTTAATTCAAAACGAAAAATGATTTGTGTATATAAGAGGGTTAGTGGGAGCACACTGACAGTGATGTCCAATAAAATAATGATAATATGTCATTCTTGGAAATAATATTCCCATAAAATAACTATCGGAGAAAGCTTGGCTTTCGAATACTCTCCGAGAAACCGTACATTGAAAAAATGTACGCGACCTGATGTCTCATACGCTTTGAGCATATGGATTCACAAACAGGCCAATCCGAGTGATAGTCACTGGATTGATGTTAAGAACATCCGTTAGTATCTTAGAGAACTAAGGATGTTGTCTTAGTCTATGGAGAATGAGAACTTGAAGTGACAAGGATCACTGTAGCAAGTTTCCTATTACCGATAAAGACGACTAAAAGTCGCAAACGGTACTATACATTTTGAATAACGGTACAGTGAGCTGAAAATCTTCCAAGCAAGATACTGTTACCAAATAAACAGCACAATGCAGGGTTTTGCTAGCAGCTGAAGTAGCAATAGAAGCTATCTGGGTCAATAACAAATCTAATTAGATTAGATATAGTTCTGTTAGCAACTGAGCTAGGCGTAAGCACATGCTAGAGAATTAATGGTCTCATCAACGATCTAGATACATACTTCGATATTCATCTGATTCGTTCGGATCATACATCATGGAAATGTGATGATTGAATAAATGCATCAAGATGATATTATGCAAATCCGCTGATGAAAGCTTTTCTCAGCAATTTGAGCCAGCCGTACATAGTTCGGGTGTCAAGCACTCGAGTGATTGGCTATAGGCCAAGTGGGAGATTGTTGGACAATTATGACCCATAGCGTCACTATTTGTACAGATCATGGTGTTTTGTTCAAATTAACTATGTGACAAGGAGATTGCACTCTTATCATTTGTGATTAGATCACCTAATATTAAATGATGAGAGGTCCTTGTGATTTGTTTCTGGACAGAGAATGATATGAGACAGTATCATTCCACGAAGGATAAATCATTAATATCCCTAGTCAGAGTATTATCGAGATTGGACATCGATAATACGTAAAAGACTAGTATTACACTTTTGCATGTTTGTGAGCACACCACGACATAATTCTCATATATTTGGGTATAGGATACCCATCAAGTGTAATAGAAGGTTGTGTTTTGCCGATGGTACGGGAAAAAGCTTCGCTCTTGATAGACCCCGCGGAATCCCATTGGTAGTATGACTATGTGTCTTTGGGAGTCTGCAATCAGGGTAGGTGTATTTGGTCTTAACCTGAGACTTGCACCGCTAATGCTTACGACAATCAATATACTTTAGTTGAGGTCGTCCAGGGCTTTAACAGGTTTCTGTGTACGCCATGCTGTGTATATTGAGAATCGTAGAGTGTTGGGTGTGATGTTAAGACGGAAGTATGACTCCAGTCATATGGAGATGATGGTCACATAGGATACGTAACTGTTCTCTTAAATGCTCGAGCTATCGGGATATTACAAGGTCATGTATATCGGATTATAGAGACTAGTTAGCAGACATCCAATATGTGCTTCGTACGGGGCATACACAATTCCAGCCCCAGGCCTAGCACGTGATCATCCGATGCTGGATCGAAATACGTAATACTACGGTATACTATGCTTGATATAGATCACATATTTCTATAAGGATATTTCTGGAGAATTGGGTAGGCATGACGCTTTGCAAGAAGCCAACATTGTCTTGTAAATCGGTACAAACGTAGTACGAGGTACTTACGTGTTTGGATAGTTCGACGATCGTATTTACTGCCAACATATCCGGGGATCTCATGGGTCGGTTCCCGAAGATTCACCGATGATGTATGACTCCACTTTATTAATCTGGGATTAATTAGAAGAGAGAGAAAATTAATCTGGGATTAATTACGGAGATATTTTATCTGGGATAAAATATTAATTAAAAGAGAGAACGATTAATTGGAATTATCGATAAATAATATATTCGATATATTATAGGAATTGGATTTCGAAGTGGAATTAAAATTAGATTTTAATTCGGGTGAACGAATTAATTTAGAATTAATTCGTTAGCGACGTGAACAGTGATTTTGCTAGGCGTAATCGTTTAATTACGTTGCGACGGAAAATTCGTTAATTTGGAATTAGCGAACCCGAGCCCGTGATTGTTTGCGAGCGCATTCGCATTTCGAATTCGAGTGCGGCACGTAACTCAAATCGAGCGTCAAATCGCTAGTCGCATCAAGCGTCAAATCATTAGTCACTTTGAGTGATGTGATAACTTGTCACTTGATTGCTTGATTGATGTGAATAGTGATGTGGTGGTTGAAAAACATTGATGGCTTTTACTTTTTGACTTTTTGGTAAATGGAAATTGAAAAAGTGGTAAATGGTTTTATTTAATTTTTGGAAAATATAAAACCTATTACAATTTTTCTTTTCCTTTCTCTCCTCTCCTCCTTTACCATTTTCGGTATTCTCTTTTCCCTCTTCTTCTTTTTCCTTCCCTCTACTCTGGTTTGACCGAAGAAGAAAAGAAGAAGAAGAAGTGCTAGCACACACTTGAGTCTTCCTAAGGTGATAGGGCAGTGAACTCTTGAGCTTGGAATCATTTTTGGAGCTTGAAGATTGGAGCTTCTATGGAGTCCACCCATGGCTGAATCTTAGAGGAGGCGAACTAGTCACCACCGTACAGTCCACTGCCTGAGGGAGCTGCTACCGTGAGCTTTTGAGGGAGCTAGAAGGCTCATGTTCATCGCGTCGCAATATCCGTTCATTGTGAGTATGTTTCTGCCATTCTCCTTTGTGTATTCATGCGTTTTTGTGCTTGATTTCATGATTCTTGGGACCTAATTAGAAACCAACAATGATAAGGTTAATCATGAGTCGCTCTGAGCTACCATTTCCTTCTACAGATAAGCATTAACAATGCAGAACTTATTTAGAATAAGGTTCCATTAAAATCTGTTAGACAGATTCATATTAGTTATGAACGGGAAAGAAATCGGGTTTCTCATTCCTGATAATTTGGGTATGCTAGACATGAGTTTGGATGATACCAAACTAGAACACAAATTGGATAAGTGCCATTGTAGGTTATCTTAGGGATATCATAAGTATTGTACTTATACATCTCACCAGAGAACAATTAGATTGTTGCTCACCATGCATTTTTCCTAAGAGGAATACTGATATGCAGTGGTAAGTGAGAGGATAGTAAAACTCGATGAAAATCGGACTAAAACTATTCAAGGCACCCATTCCTTAATGGAACATAAAGTTTTCAATCAAGGATGAAACTAAACATTAATCTTCGAATACACAAGAACCACGTTTTTCGGAGAGAGTCAGAAAACAACCTGGGGTATGGGTTTCTGATCTCACCTCATAAAGATGTCTATCTTATTGAGGTATACCAACTGACTATATATGAGGAAGTAATACAAGGTATCGACTCCCTATTATGACAAAGTGTCATGAGTCCGAAATGGATTCCATGTATATCAACTTAGTTTGGATACTAGTTGATGTACCACAAGGCATTGTGCCTATTGGTATTTATAAGTCTTCAAGGAAGACGTACATGGATGGCAACATACCAACGAGTAAAGCTAGGCTTTTAGCGGAAAGGTATCGTTATCAACATTGTGTTGATTTCGATTCAACCTTTTACCTGTTGCCATGGTAAATCCATTTGGATAATGCTTGTTAAGCTGCGTATTTCATTTATGAAATATGTCAGCTTAACGGAAAATCGCTTTCCTGAAAAGGAACCTTTTGGAGGATGTTTACAACATCCTGACGGTTTTGTCGTACCAAAACTAGCAAACAAGGTTTGCAGGTTATTCTATCCATGTTTGGATTGAAGCAAGCATTAGGTTCTTGGAATTATCATTTTAATGTAATCATAATAGTGTATGATTTAATTCAAAACGGAATGATTCTTGTGTATAGTGAGAGGGTTAGTGGGAGCGCACTGACAATAAATGTCCTATAAAATAATGATAATATGTCATTTCTTGGAAATGATATTCCCATAATAATTATCGGTGAAAGCTTGGCTTTCGAGAAAACTCTCTGTGAACCGTACATTGAAAAATGTACGCGACCTGGTGTCTCATACGCTTTGAGCATATGGATTCACAAACAGGCCAATCCAAGTGATAGTCACTGGATTGAAGTTAAATACATACTTAGTATCTTAGAGAACTAAGGATGCTGTCTTAATCTATGGAGAAGGAGAACTTGAAGTGACTGGGATCACTGTAGCAAGTTTCCAAACTGATAAAGATGACTAAAAGTCGCAAACGGTACTATACAGTTTGAATAACGGAACAGTGAGCTGGAAATCTTCCAAGCAAGATACTGTTACCGTATAAACAACAAATGCGGGTTAATTGCTGCAGCTGAGGCGGCAATAGAAGCCTTCTGGGTCGACAATAAATCTAATTAGATTAGATATAGTTCTGTTAGCAGCTGAGCTAGGCGTCAGCACAGGCTAAAGAAATAATGGTCTCATCAACGATCCAGATACATACTTCGATATTCATCTGATTCGTTCGGATCAAACATCGTGGCGATGTGATGATCGTATAAATCGCATCTGACGATAATCATGCAAATCCGCTGACGAAAGTATTTTCTCAGCAGTTTGAGCCAATCGTACATAGTTCGGGTGTAAGACACTCAAGTGACTGTACTGGCTATAGGCCAAGTGGGCGATTGTTGGACAATTATGACCCATATCGTCACTATTTGTACAGATCATGGTGTTGTTGTACAAATTAACTATGTGACAAAGGAGATTGCACTCTTATCATTTGTGATTAGATCACCTAGATGTAAAATGATGAGGGTCCCTATGATTTGTTCCTGGACGGAGAATGATATAGACAGTATCAGTCCACGTAGGATAAATCATTAAATATCCCTAGTCAGAGTATTATCGAGATTGGACATCGATAATACGTAAAAGACTAGTATTACACTTGTGCGCGTTGTGAGGGCATAAAGGCATAGTTCTCATGTATTTGGGTATAGGATACTCATGCAAGTGTAATAGGAGGTTGTGTTTTAGCGATGGTACGGGAAACAGCTTCGCTCTGGATAGACCCCCTCGGAATTCCATTGGTAGTATGACTATGTGTCTATGGAAGTCCGAAATCAAGGTAGGTGTATTTGGTCTTAACCTGAGACTTGCACCGCTAATACTTGCGACAATCTATATACTTTGGTTGCGGTCGTCCAGGGCTTTAACAGGTTCTATGTACGCCAATGCTGGGTAAAATGAAAATCGTAGTGTGTTGGGTGTGATGTCAAGACGGAAGTGTCACTCCAGTCATATGGAGATGATAGTCACGTAGGATACGGTACTAGTACTCTTAAGTACTCTGTCTGTCATCGGGATAAAATGACAAGGTCATGTTTATCCGATTATAGAGACTAGTTACCAGACATCCGACATGTGCTTCGTACGGGGCAGACACAATTTCAGCAGCCCCAGGCCTAGCACGTGATCATTCGATACTGGAAACAAATACGCAATACTACGTATACTACGGCTGATATAGATCCTTTATTCCTGTAAGGATATTTCCGGAGAATTGGGTAGGCATGGCGCTTTTCTAGAGGCCAACCTTGTCTTGTAAATCGGTATAAACGTAGTACGAGGTACTTACGTGTGCGGATAGTCCGACGATCGAATTTACTGCCAACATATCCGGGGATCTCATGGGTCACTTCCTAAAGATTCACCGATGACGTATGACTCACACTATAAATTAATTTGAGATTAATTAGATGAGAGAGAAAATTAATCTGGGATTAATTACGTAGATATTTTATCTGGGATAAAATATCAATTAAAGAGAGAGAACGATTAATTTGGAATTAATCGATAAATTAATATATTCGGTATATTAAACGAAATTAGATTTCGACGCGGAATTAAAATTAGATTTTAATTCGGGCGAACGAATTGATTTAGAATTAATTCGTTAGCGACGTGAATAGTGACTTCGCTAGGCGTAATCATTTGATTACGACGCAACGGAAAATTCGTTAATTTGGAATAAGCGAAACCGAGCACGGGATTATTTGCGAACGCATTCGCATTTCGAATTCGAGTGCGGCATGCAAATCAAATCAAGCGTCAAATCGCTAGTCGCATCTAGCGTCACATCAAGCGTCAAATCATGTCACTTTGAGTGATGTGACAATTTATTGATTGATTGATGAGATTGATTGATTGAATTATGGGAGTGGTTGGAAAACTTTATTACCTTGAATTTTTGGAAAAGTGGAAATGGTATATATTATTTGTTTTTTTGAAAAACAAAAGGCTAATACACATTTTGTAAATCAAAACACTCCCTCCACTCTTTTCTCTCATCTTCTTCACATGCCCAAGGGGCAAAACTTTCTGGTTTCTGTTCTGTCAAAACCGAGCAGTGAAGGGAAGCAAGAGTGGGATTTTATGGTAAATTCACAAGTGCTAGCACACTTACGAGACATGCGAAGGTGATAGGGAAGTCCACCCATGAGCTGGGATCGTTCGACGAAGCTTGGAGCTTGACGAAGTTGATCCAAAAGGCTAATACCAGTGAGCACTGGCAGTGAACTGCCAATCAGTCCAAAAGGCAGAAATGGGGTTTCGTTGCTTGCCGCGTGGCTCAACCGATCGATGTGAGTATTCCGCAACTTCGTTCATTTGTATTTGCACATATTTCATGCTTAATATTGATCTTGGACCTTAATAGAAACCAACAATGGCATCTAGAGCAAGGTTTGAGCATGAAAAGTTTAGGGCTTAAAATTTGGATAATTTTTATTTGAGCATGATTTGAATAAATGGATGTTTGAGTATTCTTAGTAGTACACGTTAATTGATGATTTATTGGATCAATTTGAAGAAATTGATTGGATCATTTTTTCCCCAAATTTTTATGTTGGCCGAGAGTTTGGTGCCCTAATTGTCTTAGAACTTTTTGATTTTTTGTTCATTGGATGAATTGGAATCATTTGGGGATATTGATTTAATGTCGAATTGGATTAAATTTGATTGAATTCGAATCTGACATAAAATGCCCTATATTGCCGAGACATGTAGCATGTAAAATTGGGTTTGATTTTTGATTAAAATGTGTTGGACATGTTTTAATGTTAATGGCATGATTAATTAGTGCTAATTGATGTTTTAGAAATGTTAATTGGGTAATTAATTGTGTAATGCACTTTAGGTAATTAAATTGGTAATTTGGAATTTGGCAATTTAATTGAATGGGCTATTTGGAAATTGGGCTTGGAAATGTTGTTATTGGGCTTTGTTGTACAAAGTTGGGTTAAAGCAAATTGGATTGGATCCAATTGGGCCCAAAACTGCTTCCATAAAGCCCAAATGCGACAAATGGACCTTTAAAGTTTAATTGGGTCTAATGGGCCAAGATTGATTTCTAGGCTTATGGGGTAACTCCCGGATTGGATTTTGGTTATTCGGTTTGACCCGAGTTGACCAAAAGTACACGTCTTAAGAAATTAATTAAAAGCCCATTGGACTTTAATTAAATTAATATTGGATATTAATCGGGCTTTGAGACCCGTAACGATTAAATTTGGAATTTAAGTCGTAAGGTTTTAATAAAGTGTAATGTTTAATTTTGAATTAATAAGCGAATTAGAATTAAATGATATTGAATTGGATTTAATGTTGTAGTTTAATTTAATTCGAGAATATGTACTTTGAGTACTTATTCGCAAAACCAGTTTGACTCGAGCAAAATCAAATCGTTGTTTGAACATTGGATGATCACTAATTATCAGATTAATTAATTTGATTAGATTGATTGATAACATGCTTATGTGAATACATGGTTGCGATGCATGAATAATATATATCAGATGGATATTTGATGGGTGGGAAATTTTAGAAATTGTTGTAATAAATTTGATTTATTAATTGGACCTGCGCGTCCAGCCTTATTACCTCCATATCTTTGTATTCTCTTCTCACCTATTCCCTAAATATAAATGAGGTTTCTTTAGAAGTGTAGTGTAACGGGTAAGAAGTAATACATGTGCTAGCGGGAGAGAGAAAGGAGAGATTTGATCTAGGATCAATGTGTAAAGTATCCATCCGCATATCATTATTATTTTATTATACGTGCTTTATTATGTGTTTAGAATGCATGTTTAAGGGTGTATGATGATGAGACCTTAAAAAATATAATAAATTGGTTGCCAATTTTCACTCGAAAAACCCTCACAAAATACTAAGCGTCTTCCTTCCATTGAGTGATTCTCACTCAAGATCTGAGACTGGCATTGGCTTGTTGGCCAAAGTCAAGGCCTTTGTCCGTCGAGGATGTGTTTGAATCACGAGAGCTTTGTTCCATATTGGTGTCTTATCCAAGTTGTGGTTTGTTGGCCAAAGTCAAGAACACTTCTTGTCCATCGACATTGATTACAAAGCTTTCCATGTTCAATGGGTCGCGCTTGACTGAGATCACTAAGTTTGTTATGCCAAAGCCAAGACTTAGTTGATTCAGAGGAAAAAGGTTAGGTAATACATTGGATGTATTGGCATATATAAGATATATGTTTCGGGCTTGGATGTCCTCCTAACGGATCTAGGAATTGGATTGGATCCAATCGATCTTAGAGATCTACCTAGTTAATTATCATACAATTTGTTGGCCAAAGTCAAGATTGTGTGATATTTAACGGGATCCTAGCCCACTAGGAAATGCTGTTTCCCGAGTACTCGACAGAGGGTTAGAGGCTTGCCGAAAAATAGTGGGAGGTAAGAATTGAATTTGCAATATTCGTTTAATTACTTGCCATACGCGCTCAAAATAAATCATTCGTCAAATAAATTAAATGTTAGTTGGACTAATATTTAAATGTTGTTTTAATAAATAGTTGGACTATATTCAAACTATTCATTTATAGTTGATTTTATAATTGGATTATAGTAATCAATATAATTGATTTTAATCTATTAAATATAGTTGATTAAATAGTTGGACTATTGTAATCATTATAATAAATAGTACCTAAATGTTGATTAAATAGTTGGACTATTAAAATCAAGATATATTGAAAGATGGACATTAAAAACATAATCCTAGGGAAAATGTATTTAAATGGTTTAATTTTCAAATTGGGAATATAATTTCAGGATGGTCCTCGAAAATAATAAGTTACTTTATTTGATAAAATAACATCTTAAGCCCGGAGTTAAGCAAAAAGTAGAGCATAATCTTTGGAAGATTTATGTAATGATAACTTTAGTGCTTAATCCATTAAGCTTGTCGCAGTAGACTCATTAATTCTTTCAGAACAAAGATTAGATCATTATAGTATGATAGAAAATTGAAGTATCTTCATAAATCTATTCTTAGATTTTAGAAGTACTAATATTGCAATATATAACTCTTGGAGAGTTAATGACTATTCTCAATGAGACAAAGTCAGAGTTTGCAATTAGGCAAGTAGCGCAAGCGCACCTTACTTCGATATTCTAGAAACCCGAGGCTTGGCCAAAGGCTATCGGAATGTGAAAAAGGGCAAAGGCAAAATCATTATAATCTTCTCGGAAGATAAAGGACATATCCCAAAATGTTTGCCTAAATTGTGGCAAACGGGATCGCGGAAGCGTGACTGTCGTTTGGACAAAGCAGACATGAAGGAATTGAAGTAGGGCAAGGCTGTAACTTCAAATATTTTTGTCATATTATGTTCACTACTGGTATTAAAATTCGATTTTAGATACTTAGTGTGATTTATATTGATGTTCAGAATCTGCTATGAGCAGGATACTGACCTCAATAGAGATTTATCTGCGAATTGTAAATTGGACGAAAATCGATGTTTTAACCGTAGATACCTAAGTTTAGGAACTACCCTCGGGTATGTACCTAAATTAGGAAACTGTTATAATGTAACTAGTTTGACTAGAAACATTATCTCCATATCAGTGTTTAACCTGCTGCGGTGTACCTTTATATTCTAGAACACTAAAGTGTTTTATTATATAAATATGATATTGAGATAAACACGTTAGATGTGAATAACATAATTTAATTTTTGAATATAAATAAATCTCAAATATATAACATGACAAACAAACAGCTCAAACTGATTTGATCAGATGAAACTAATTGTGACATTGTTGTCTGGGACACAATTAAACAAGACTCGTATATCCACACTTTTGAAGAGTGGGTACTCGGAATAATTTGATTCCATTCAAATAAAGTCTACGAATCTAGTTTATTAGGAAAAGTGCCTGTAACACATTTACTTGGTAAAAATGCAAATGCCACCGATCTGTTAGCCCTAGTTCATAGTGAAGCAAGTGGGACCATGTCTAGCTAGGCAAGGGATGGATATGAATATTTCGTGACCTTTATGGATATGGTATCGCGTTATGGTTATGTGTTTCTTTTGAAATACAAATCAGAATCTCTTAAAGTTGCGACACGAAATAGACAAACAGATCGGCTAAAGTATTAAACCGTCATGGTTAGACCGTAATGGAAAATACTTAAGCAATAAGTTTCTAATATACTTGAAAGAGTATAGTATTCTTTCAAACGAGGACTCCTCCCGGAGCACGTCAGTTGACGTTGACTGTGTCCGAACTGAGTAACCGAATTTTATTGGACATGATAAGGTTAATCATGAGTCGCTCTGAGCTACCATTTCCTTCTACGGATAAGCATTAACAATGCAGAACTTATTTAGAATAAGGTTCCATTAAAATCTGTTAGACAGATTTCATATTAGATATGAACGGGAAAGAAACCGGGTTTCTCATTTGATAATTTGGGTATGCTAGGCATGATTTGGTTGGATACCAAACTAGAACCCAAATTGGATAAGTGCCAATTGTAGGTTATCTTAGGGATAGCATAAGTATTGTACTTATACATCTCACCAGAGAACAATTAGATTGTTGCTCACCATGCGTTTTTCCTAAGAGGAATACCGATATGCAGTGGTAAGTGGGAGGATAGTAAAACTCGATGAAAATCAGACTAATACTATTCAAGGCACCCATTCCTTAATGGAACATAAATAGTTCATCAAAGATGAAACTAAACCATTAATCTTCGAATACACAAGAACCACGTTTTTCGGAGAGAGTCAGAAAACAACCTGGGGTATGGGTTTCTGATCTCACCTCATAAAGATGTCTATCTTATTGAGGTATACCAACTGACTACGTATGAGGAAGTGATACAAGGTATCGACTCCCTATTATGACAAAGTGTCATGAGTCCGAAATGGATTCCATGTATATCAACTTACTTTGGACACTAGTTGATGTACCACAAGGCATTGTGCCTATTGGTATTTATAAGTCATCAGGGAAGATGTACATGGATGGCAACATACCAACGAGTAAAGCTAGGCTTTTAGCGTTAAGGTATCGTTATCAACATTGTGTTGATTTCGATTCAACCTTTTACCTGTTGCCACGGTAAATCCATTTGGATAATGCTTGCTAAAGCTGCGTATTTCATTTATGAAATATGTCAGCTTAACGTGAAAATCACTTTCCTGAAAAGGAAACCTTTTGGAGGATGTTTACAACATCCTGACGATTTTGTCGTACCAAAACTAGCAAACAAGGTTTGCAGGTTATTCTATCCATGTTTGGATTGAAGCAAGCATTAGGTTCTTGGAATTATCGTTTTAATATAATCATAATAGTTTATGATTTAATTCAAAACGGAAATGATTCTTGTGTATATAAGAGGGTTAGTGGGAGCGCACTAACAATAAATGTCCTATAAAATAATGATAATATGTCATTTCTTGGAAATGATATTCCCATAATAATTATCGGTGAAAGCTTGGCTTTCGAGAAAACTCTCCGTGAAACCGTACATTGAAAAATGTACGCGATCTGGTGTCTCATACGCTTTGAGCATATGGATTCACAAACAGGCCAATCCAAGTGATAGTCACTGGATTGAAGTTAAGAACAAACTTAGTATCTTAGAGAACTAAGGATGTTGTCTTAATCTATAGATAAGGAGAACTTGAAGTGACTGGGATCACTGTAGCAAGTTTCCAAACCAATAAAGACGACTAAAAGTCACAAACGGTACTATACAGTTTGAATAACGGAACAGTGAGCTGGAAATCTTCCAAGCAAGATACTATTACCGTATAAACAATAAATGCGGGTTAATTGCTGCGGCTGAGGCGACAATAGAAGCCTTCTGGGTCGATAATAAATCTAATTAGATTAGATATAGTTCTGTTACTAGCTGAGCTAGGCGTCAGCTCAGGCTAAAGAATTAATGGTCTCATCAACGATCCAGATACATATTTCGATATTCATCTGATTCGTTCGGATCATACATCGTGGTGATGTGATGATCGTATAAATCACATCAGACGATAATCATTCAAATCCGCTGACGAAAGCATTTTCTCAGCAGTTTAAGCCAACCATACATAGTTCGGGTGTAAGACACTCAAGTGACTGGCTATAGGCCAAGTGGGAGATTGTTGGACAATTATGACCCATAGCGTCACTATTTGTACAGATCATGGTGTTGTTGTACAAATTAACTATGTGAAAAAGGAGATTGCACTCTTATCATTTGTGATTAGATCACATAGATGTATAAATGATGAGAGGTTCCTATGATTTGTTCCTGGACGGAGAATGATATGAGACATTATCAGTCCACGTAGGATAAATCATTAAATATCCCTAGTCAGAGTATTATCGAGATTGGACATCGATAATACGTAAAAGACTAGTATTACACTTGTGAGCGTTTTGAGGGCACAACTGCATAGTTCTCATATATTTGGGTATATGATACTCATGCATGTGTAATAGGAGGTTGTGTTTTACCGATGGTACGAGAAACAGCTTCGCTCTGGATAGACCCCCTCGGAATTCCATTGGTAGTATGACTATGTGTCTATGGAAGTTCGAAATCAGGGTAGGTGTATTTGGTCTTAACCTGAGACTTGCACCGTTAATACTTGCGACAATCAATATACTTTGGTTACGGTCGTCCAGGGCTTTAACAGGTTCTGTGTACGCCAATGCTGGGTATATTGAGAATCGTAGTGTGTTGGGTGTGTGATGTCAAGACGGAAGTGTCACTCCAGTCATATGGAGATGATGGTCACGTAGGATACGGTACTAGTACTCTTAAGTACTGCAGTCATCGGGATAAAATGAAAAGGTCATGTTTATCCGATTATAGAGACTAGTTACTAGACATCTGATATGTGCTTCGTACGGGGCATACACAATTCCAGCCCCAGGCCTAGCACGTGATCATTCGATACTGGACAGAAATACGCAATATTACGTATACTACGCCTGATATAGATCTTTTATTCATGTAAGGATATTTTCGGAGAATTGGGTAGGCATGGCGCTTGCTAGAGGCCAACCTTATCTTGTAAATCGGTATAAACGTAGTACGAGGTACTTACGTGTGCGGATAGTCCGACGACGAATTTACTGCCAACATATCCGGGGATCTCACGGTCACTTCCCAAAGATTCACCGATGACGTATGACTCGCACTCTAAATTAATCTGAGATTAATTATATGAGAGAGAAAACTAATCTAGGATTAATTACGGAGATATTTTATCTGGGATAAAATATCAATTAAAGAGAGAGAACGATTAATTTGGAATTAATCGATAAATTAATATATTCGATATATTAAAGGAAATTGGATTTCGACGCGGAATTAAAAGTAAATTTTAATTCGTGCGAAGGAATTGATTTAGAATTAATTTGTTAGTGACGTGAATAGTGACTTCACTAGGCGTAATCATTTAATTATGACGCAACAGAATATTCATTAATTTGGAATTAGCGAACCCAAGCCCGGGATTATTTGCGAGCGCATTCGCATTTTGAATTCGAGTGCGGCATGCAAATCAAATCAAGCGTTAAATCGCTAGTCGCATCTAGCGTCACATCAAGCGTCAAATCATGTCACTTTGAGTGATGTGACAATTGATTGATTGATGAGATTGATTGATTGAATGATGGGAGTGGTTGGCAAACTTTATTGCCTTGACTTTTTGGAAAAGTGGAAATGGTATATATTATTTGTTTTTTGGAAAAACAAAAGGCTAATACACATTTTGTAAATCAAAACACTCTCTCCTCTCTTTTCTCTCCTCTTCTTCACACACCCAAGGGGCAAAACTTTTTGGTTTCTGTTCTGTCAAAACCGAGCAGTGAAGGGAAGCAAGAGTGGGATTTTGTGGCAAAATCACAAGTGCTAGCACACTTACGAGACATGCGAAGGTGATAGGGAAGTCCACCCATGAGCCAGGAATCGTTCGACGAAGCTTGGAGCTTGTTGAATTTGATCCAAAAGGCCGAAACCAGTGAGCACTGGCAGTGAACTGCCGAGCAGTCCAAGAGGCAGAAAATGGAGTTTCGTTGCATGCTGCGTCACTCAACCGATCGATGTGAGTATTCCGCAACTTCGTTGATTTGTATTCGCACATATTTCATGCTTATTATTGATCTTGGGACCTTAATAGAAACCAACAATGGCATCTAGAGCAAGGTTTGAGCATGAAAAAGTTTAGGGCTTAAAATTTGGATAATTTGTATTTGAGCATGATTTGAATAAATTGGATGTTTGAGTATGCTTAGTACACGTTTAATGGATGATTGATTTGATCAATTTGAAGAAATTATGATTGGATCATTTTTTCCCCAAAATTTTATGTGGCCGAGAGTTTGGTGCCCTAATTGTCTTGGAATTTTTTGATTTTTTATTCATTGGATGAATTGGAATCAATTGGGGATATTTATTTAATGTCGAATTGGATTTAATTTGATTGAATTCGAATCGGACATAAAATGCCCTATATTGCCGAGACATGTAGCATGTAAAATTGGGTTTGATTTTTGATTAAAATGTGTTGGACATGTTTTAATGTTAATGGCAAGATTAATTAGTGCTAATTGATGTTTTAGAAATGTTAATTGGGTAATTAATTGTGTAATGCACTTTAGGTAATTAAATTGGTAATTTGGAATTTGGCAATTTAATTGAATTGGTATAATTTTGAAAATTGGGCTTGAAATGTTGTTAGTGGGCTTGTTGTACAAAGTTGGGTTAAGGCAAATTGGATTGGATCCAATTGGGCCCAAAACCGCTTCCATAAAGCCCAAATGCGACAAATGGACCTTTAAAGTTTAATTGGGCCTAATGGGCCTAGATTGATTTCTAGGCTTATGGGGTAACTCCCGGATTGGATTTTGGTTATTTGGTTTGACCCGAATTGACCAAAAGTCCACGCCTTAAGAAATTAATTAAAAGCCCATTGGACTTTAATTAAATTAATATTGGATATTAATCGGGCTTTGAGACCCGTAACGATTAAATTTGGAATTTAAGTCATAAAGGTTTATTATAAAGTGTAATGTTTAATTTGGAATTAAATAAGCGAATTAGAATTAAATGCATATTGAATTGGATATTGATAACATGCTTGCGTGAATACATGGTTGCGATGTATGAATAATGTATATCGAATGGATATTAGATGGGTGGGACAATTTTAAAAATTGTTGTAATAAATTTGATTT
Source organism: Zanthoxylum bungeanum (assembly GCA_019454045.1). NCBI lineage: Eukaryota > Viridiplantae > Streptophyta > Magnoliopsida > Sapindales > Rutaceae > Zanthoxylum > Zanthoxylum bungeanum. Next base: position 69,131 of record SKCR01052151.1, on the reverse strand, counting down.
TTTAATTGGACCTGCGCGGCCAGCCTTATTACCTCCATATTCTTTGTATTCTCTTCTCACATATTCCCCTCAATGTAAATGAGGTTTCTTTAGAAGTGTAGTGTAACAGGTAGAAGTAATACATGTGCTAGCGGGAGAGAGAAAGGGAGAGATTTGATCTAGGATCAATATGTAAAGTATCCATCCGCATATCATTATTATTTTATTATACGCGCTTTATTATGTGTTTAGAATGCATGTTTAAGGGTGTATGATGATGAGACCTTAACAAAGATAATAAATTGGTTGCCAATTTGCACTAAAAAAACCCTCGCAAAATATTAAGCGTTTTTCCTTCCATTGAGTGATTCTCACTCAAGATCCGAGACTGGCATTGGCTTGTTGGCCAAAGTCAAGGCCTTTGTCCGTCGAGGATGTGTTTGAATCACGAGAGCTTTGTTCCATATTGCTGTCTTGTCCAAGTTGTGGTTTGTTGGCCAAAGTCAAGAACTCTTCTTGTCCATCGACATTGATTACGAAGTTTTCCATGGTCAATGGGTCGCGCTTGACTGGGATCACTAAGTTTGTTGTGCCAAAGCCAAGGCTTAGTTGATTCAGAGGAAAAAGGTTAGGTAATACATTGGATGTATTGGCATATATAAGATATATTTTTCGGAATTGGATGTCCTCCTACCGGATCTAGGAATTGGATTGGATCCAATCGATCTTAGAGATCTACCTTGTTAATTATCATACAATTTGTTGGCCAAAGTCAAGATTGTGTGATATTTAACGGGATCCTAGCCCACTAGGAAATGCGGTTTCCCGAGTACTCGACAGAGGGTTAGAGGCTCGCCGAAAAATAGTGGGAGGCAAGAATTGAATTTGCAATATTCGTTTAATTACTTGCCATACGCGCTCAAAACAAATATCATTCGTCAAATAAATTAAATGTTAGTTGGACTAATATTTAAATGTTGTTTTAATAAATAGTTGGACTATATTCAAACTATTCATTTATAGTTGATTTTATAATTGGATTATAGTAATCAATATAATTGATTTTAATCTATTAAATTATAGTTGATTAAATAGTTGGACTATTGTAATCATTATAATAAATAGTACCTAAATCGTTGATTAAATAGTTGGACTATTAAAATCAAGATATATTGAAAGATTGACATTTAAAACATAATCCTAGGAAAAATGTATTTAAATGGTTTAATTTTCAAATTGGAATATAATTTCAGGATGGTCTTGGAAAATAATAAGTTACTTTATTTGATAAAATAACATATTATGCCTAAGCCCGAAGTTAAGCAAAAAGTAGAGCATAATCTTTGGAAGATTTATGTAATGATAACTTTAGTGCTTAATCCATTAAGCTTGTCGCAATAGACTCCTTAATTTCTTTGTCAGAACAAAGGATTAGATCATTATAGTATGATAATAAAATTGAAGGATCTTCATAAATCTATTCTTAGATTTTAGAAGTACTAATATTGCAATATATAAGTCTTGGAGAGTTAATGACTATTCTCAAGGAGACAAAGTCAAAGTTTGCAATTAGGCAAGTAGCGCAAGGCGCACCTTACTTTGATATTCTAGAAACCTGAGGCTTGGCCAAAGGCTACCGGAATGTGAAAAAGGGCAAAGGTAAAATCATTATAATCTTTTGGAAAGATAAATGACATATCCTAAAATGTTTGCCTAAATTGTGGCAAACGGGGTTGCGGAAGCGTGACTGCCATTTGGACAAAGCAGACATGAAGGAATTGAAGTAGGGCAAGGCTCTAACTTCAAATATATTTGTCATATTATGTTCACTACTTGTATTAAAATTGGATTTTAGATACTTATTGTGATTTATATTGATGTTCAGAATCTGCTATGAGCAGGATACTGACCTCAATAGAGATTTATCTGCGAATTGTAAACGGGACGAAAGTCGCTGTTTTAACCGTAGATACCTAAGTTTAGGAACTACCCTCGGGTATGTACCTAAATTAGGAAACTGTTATAATGTAACTAGTTTGACTAGAAACATTATCTCCATATCAGTGTTTAACCCGCTGCGGGTGTACCTTTATATTCTAGAACACTAAAGTGTTTTATTATATAAAGATGATATTAAGATAAACACATTAGATGTGAATAACAGAATTTATATTTTGAATATAAATAAATCTCAAATATATAACATGACAAACAAACAGCTCAAACTGATTTGATCAGATGAAACTAATTATGGCATTGTTGTCTGGGTCACAATTAAACAAGACTCGTATATCCACACTTTTGAAGAGTGGGTACTCGGACTAATTTGATTCCATTCAAATAAAGTCTACGAATCTAGTTTATTAGGCAAAGTGCCTATAACACATTTACTTGGTAAAAGTCCATTCAAACTAACGATGATCTCTTAATCTATGGAAAAGGAGAACTTGAAGTGACTAAGATCACTGTAGCAAGTTTTCAAACCGATAAAGATGACTAAAAGTCATAAACGGTACTATACAGTTTGAATAACATAACAGTGAGCTGGAAATCTTCCAAGCAATATACTGTTACCGTATAAACAACAAATGCGGGTTAATTGTTGCAGCTGAGGCGGCAATAGAAGCCTTATAGGTCGATAATAAATCTAATTATATTAGTATAGTTCTGTTAGCAGCTGAGTTAGGCATCAGCACATGCTAAAGAACTAATGGTTTCATCAACGATCCAGATACATACTTCGATATTCATCTGATTCGTTCGGATCATACATCGTGGCAATGTGATGATCGTATAATTGCATCAGACGATAATCATGCAAATTCGCTGACGAAAGCATTTTTCTCAGCATTTTGAGCCAACCGTACATAGTTCGGGTGTAAGAAAATCGAGTGACTGGCTATAGGCCAAGTGGGAGATTGTTGGACAATTATGACCCATAGCGTCATTATTTGTACAGATCATGGTGTTGTTGTACAAATTAACTATGTGAAAGAGGAGATTGCACTCTTATCATTTGTGATTAGATCACCTAGATCTATAAATGATGAGAGGTCCCTATGATTTATTCCTGGATGGAGAATGATATGAGACAGTATCAGTCCATTTAGGATAAATCATTAAATATCCCTAGTCCGAGTATTATCGAGATTGGACATCGATAATACGTAAAAGACTAGTATTACACTTGTGCGCGTTGTGAGGGCACAACGGCATAGTTCTCATATATTTGGGTATAGGATACTAATGCAAGTGTAATATGAGGTTGTGTTTTACCGATGGTACGGGAAACAGCTTCGCTCTGGATAGACCCCCTCAGAATTCCATTGGTAGTATGACTATGTGTCTATGGAAGTCCGAAATCAGGGTAGGTGTATTTGGTCTTAACCTGAGACTTGCACCGCTAATACTTGCGACAATCAATATACTTTGGTTGCGGTCGTCTAGGGCTTTAACAGGTTCTGTGTACGCCAATACTGGGTATATTGAGAATCGTTAGTGTGATGTCAAGACGGAAGTGTCACTCCAGTCATATGGAGATGATGGTCACGTAGGATACGGTACTAGTACTCTTAAGTACTGCAGTCATCGGGATAAAATGACAAGGTCATGTTTATCCAATTATAGAGACTAGTTACCAGACATCTGAAATGTGCTTCGTACGAGGAAGACACAATTCCAGTCCCAGGCCTAGCACGTGATCATTCGATACTGGACAGAAATACGCAATACTACGTATACTACGCCTAATATAGATCATTTATTCATGTAAGGATATTTCCGGAGAATTGGGTAGGCATGGTGCTTTGCTAGAGGCCAACCTTGTCTTGTAAATCGGTATAAACGTAGTACGAGGTACTTACATGTGCGGATAGTCCGACGACCGAATTTACTGCCAACATATCCGGAGATCTCATGGGTCGCTTCCCAAAGATTCACCGATGATGTATGACTCGCACTCTAAATTAATCTGAGATTAATTAGATGAGAGAGAAAATTAATCTGGGATTAATTACGGAGATATTTTATCTCGGATAAAATATCAATTAAAGAAAGAGAACGATTAATTTGGAATTAATCGATAAATTAATATATTCGATATATTAAACGAAATTGGATTTCGACGCAGAATTAAAATTAGATTTTAATTCGGGCGAACGAATTGATTTAGAATTAATTCGTTAGCGATGTGAATAGTGACTTCGCTTGGCGTAATCATTTAATTACGACGCAACGGAAAATTCGTTAATTTGGAATTAGCGAACCCGAGCCCGGGATTATTTACAAGCGCATTCGCATTTCGAATTCGAGTGCGACACGCAAATCAAATCAAGCGTCAAATCGCTAGTCGCATCTAGCGTCACATCAAACGTCAAATCATGTCACTTTGAGTGATGTGACAATTGATTGATTGATGAGATTGATTGATTGAATGATGGGAGTGGTTGGAAAACTTTATTGCCTTGACTTTTTGGAAAAATGGAAATGGTATATATTATTTGTTTTTTGGAAAAACAAAAGGCTAATACACATTTTGTAAATCAAAACACTCTCTCATCTCTTTTCTCTCCTCTTCTTAACACGCCCAAGGGGCAAAAATTTCTGGTTTCTGTTCTGTCAAAATCGAGCAGTGAAGGGAAGCAAGAGTGGGATTTTGTGGCAAAATCACAAGTGCTAGCACACTTACGAGACATGCGAAGGTGATAGGGAAGTCCACCCATGAGCCGGGAATCGTTCGACGAAGCTTGGAGCTTGACGAAGTTGATCCAAAAGGCCGAAACCAGTGAGCACTGGCAGTGAATTGCCGAGCAGTCCAAGAGGCAAAAAATGGAGTTTCGTTGCTTCCCGCGTCGCTTAACCTATCAATGTGAGTATTCCGCAACTTCGTTGATTTGTATTCGCACATATTTCATTCTTATTATTGATCTTGGGACCTTAATAGAAACCAACAGTATGCAAGTATGCATGGATGAATTTCTTATTCTGTTGGGTTAGGTCTTCTGCTAGGTCTTCTCTTTCTCAGGAAAAATATTGCTTCAATCTGTCCACGTTGATCGGCTTAGTGAACTCATTCCCTTCCAAATCTGACAGTCTCACTGCCCCATTTCCCATTACTTTCTGCACTATGTAGGGTCCTTCCCACTTGGGTCTGAACTTTCCTCTTGGTTCTGTCATCGACGGCCTTGACTGCTTAAGTACCAAATCATTTTTTATGATCTTAGTTGGGCGCACCTTTTTGTTGAATGCTCGGGCTAGTCTCTTATGATTTATCTGCATGTGATGTAAGGACTTAATTCTCTTCTCATCCAGCAGTGCTAACTGCTCAAATCTCTGTGAGGCCCATTCCTGTTCAAGTAACTATGCTTCTGCTAGAACCCTTCTGGACTGTATCTCAACTTCCATAGGTAGTACTACTTCCATTCCATAGATCAAAGAGTAAGGTGTGGCTCCTTCTTTTGCTGTTTCACTGATGTTATGTACCCCCACAGGCTGTATGGCAACTTATCGACCCAATCTTTGTAGTTTTCTGTCATCTTGGCTAATATATTCTTTACTGTCTTATTGGCTGCCTCGACTGCCCCATTTGCCTGCGGTCTGTAAGGTGACGACTTGTGATGTCCTATCCCATATTTTTGTAGCATTGCCTTCGTTTCCCCTTGAAACTGAACTTCGTTATCTGTCACTACATGATGTGGCATTCCATATCGACAAATGATGTTCCGGGCTATGAACTTCACCATCTGCTTTGCTGTGACGTTACAAAATGACTCAGATTCCACCCACTTCGAAAAGTAGTCTACTGCCACTACTACGAAACGAGGTCCATTTGATGCATTCGGTCGAATCTCTCCGATCATGTCAATTCCCCATGCTGAAAAAGGCCATGGATCTGATAGCCCGTGTAACTCTGTGTGAGGCAGATGGTTCATATTACCATGTGCTTGACAATCATGATAATGTTTTACCAGCTTTGCATAGTCTGTCTCCATGGCCAACCAGTAGAAACCTTGTCTTACAATCTTGCGAGACAAATTCAACCCATTCATGTGCGGTCCACATACCACAACATGTATTTCTTCCATTGCCTTCTGAGCTTCTTCTTTTCTTAAACACTTCAGCTGAATGCCATTTGCCTGCCTCTTGTATAACTCTCCCTTCAAAATCACATACTGAGAAGCCAACTTCTGAATGGCTATTCTGTCTTTTCTGCTTGCTCCTTCTGGGAGTTCTCTGTGTTCTAGGTATCGCTGAATATCATGGTACCAAGGTTTTCCGTCGTCGATCTCCACTTCCAAAAAATTTTCTATCCCATAAACGGGTCTGCTTGCTATTGTCAATACCAATGGTCCCATCACTAACTTCTCTGGATTTTCCCAAGTTGCTGCAAGTGTAGTTAATGCGTCTGCCATCTGATTCTCTTCTCGCGGCAAGTGCTGAAACTTACAATCGGGGATAGCTGTGCCAACTTTCTGAGGTGAAAAAGGTAAGGTTTCAACCGTTCTTCCTTCAATTCCTATTCTCTCTGCATCTGTCGGAATACCAACATCGAATCTCTGTAGACCTCCACGCTCCCAGTCTTCAAGGCTATCAATGTAGTCAATCCAAAAGCACATGCTTCATACTCGTCCATGTTGTTAGTTACTCCGAATGTCAACCTCTTGGCCATAGGAAAAGTTTCTCCTTCGGGGGTCACTATCACGGTCCCAATTCCAGCTCATTTGTAATTCACTGCTCCGTCGAAATACATCTTCCATCCTTGAACTGTTATAGTTTGGATCTCTTCATCTGGGAATTCAAACTTGTACTGATCCCCTTCAATAGGTTGCAATGCCAGGAACTTCGCTACGGCTCACCCTTTGATTACTTTGGAAGTGAGGTACTCAATGTCAAACTCTGTCAGCAACACTAACCATCTGCCCAACTTCCCCACTAGCGAAGGTACTGAATGTAGATACTTCAAGGGATTCTCCTTTGCTACCATCTGGATCTTGTAAGATTGGAAGTAATGACGTAATTTTCTGGACGTCCATACCACTGCCAAACAGATCTTCTCTACTTCTTGATAGCGCGCTTCGTATGGAAGCATCTTCTTACTGAGATAGTATACCGCATGCTCTACTCCCGTCTCATCTGCCTGTTCCATCATTGCCCCCAGGGCTTCTGATTATATGGACAAATACAGTATTAAGGGTTTGCCCGGTCTTGGAGGTTTCAATACATGAGGTTTTACCAATTATTCTCTGATCTTGTTGAAGGCTACTTAACATTGTTCATTCCATTTCACTGGTTGGTCTTTTCTCAGCAGTTTGAAGATAGGCTCACACACTGATGTCAACTTGGCGATGAACCGACTGATATACTGAATTTTTCCCGAGGAACGCTCTAACTTCTTTCTCAGTCTTTGGTGCGGGCATTTCGGTGATTGATTTGATTTACTCAGAGTATACTTCTATCCCTCCCATTCCTACTGTATATCCCAGTAATTTTCCTGATATTACCCCAAACACACATTTCTTGGGATTAAGCCGCAAGTTGTATTTGTCAACTTTCTGAAGGAACTTCTCCAGCACTTCTATATGCCCGATTCTTGTCTCTGATTTCACCATCATGTCATCCACATATACTTCAATCTCTTTGTGCATCAAATCGTGGAATAATATAATGGCCATCCGCTGATAAGTAGCTCCTGCATTCTTGAGCCCAAATGACATTACCTTGTAACAGTATGTGCCCCACTCGGTGACAAAGGCATTTTTGAGCTTGTCTTCTTCAGCTATGAGAACCTGATTGTATCCTGAAAACTCGTCTACAAATGAATACATGGCAGATAAAGCCGCACCATCAACTAGTACGTCTATATGAGGTAGAGGAAAATCATATTTCGGGCAAGCCTGGTTAAGATCTCTGTAATCCACACACATTCTGACCTTCCCGTGTTTCTTCGGCACCGGCACAATATTTTCCAACCACTCAGGATACTTCACTACTTCCAGGAATCCCACATCTATCTGTTTTTTTACTTCTTCTCTGACCTTCTCGGCCCAATCAGGTCTCATCCGTCGAAGTTTCTGTTTCACTAGCTTCATATTTTGATAAGTTGGTATTGTATGATGGGCGATGCTTCTATCTACTCCAGACATGTCTTCATAGAACCAAGCAAATACTCTGGCATATTTGACTAATATTCCTTCTAATTTCTCTCGCTCCTCAGAGGTAACCTCACTTGCAATTAGAATTTCCTTGGGGCTCCCAGGTGTACCAAGGTTAAATGCATTTGTTTTGGTTGAGCTGATGTCAAATATGCTCAAGTCATGCAAGTTTAAAGGAAGAGACTCAAGCAAGTAAGCAAAATGATTGTCTTTATTACTAGCAAATGCGGGAGTACACTCAAATAAATGAGGAAGATAAATATCATCGTCATCTACGGAAACTTCATCCTCCGCAACTGGGTTTTTCTTAGCCTCCTTATTCTCCTCGAGGGTTAGGCTTTTCAACTTCATCAGCTCTTCTTCCCACTTATCTTCTCATTCACAACTTCTTCCGTCAGCGGTTTCTCACCCAGCACATCTTGAAAGATCTCAAACCCCGGTATCATGACCCCATTAACTTTTACTGGTTCGAGCTCTCCTTGATACCCAGTAGCCTTCACAAAGCATTCCATCAGCTTCAAACCTTTCTTTTTGGCCTTCGGCTTATCCTCATCAGACTTGTACCCCAGTCATCTCCGAGTGGTCTGCCCTTTAAAGTTTGGCAATGCCAAACCTTCACCCGGCTTGAACTTCATCATCTCCATGATCCTAGCTACCTTAAGATCCACCCACTCCTCAAAGGTTGTCGACACTTGGAACCTCATGAAAGGTTGTATTTCCAAAGTGGCCACAACATTGTCTACCTCAGCTCGGATGGTGACAATCTCTCCCCCGTACGGGAACTTAATAACCTGATGCAGAGTGGAGGGCACACCCCCAAACTTGTGAAACCATGGCCTCCCCAACAACAAAGCAAAAGTAACCGGGATGTCAAGCACAGTGAATTCAACCTTATCCTCAATCGGTCTCACCTTAACTATTGCAGCGAAAGTGCCCTCAACTCCTCGCTTACTGTCATCACATGTATTGATAGTCATATTGGATGGATCCAGATCTGTCGCCTTCATTCCCAATCTCGATAGGATCTTCAAATGGCACACATTTATGGATGAGCCATCATCCACCATTACACAGGATGTCTTCTTTCCTCTCACTTCAGCTCTAATGAATAGTGGCTTGTTATGATTTCTTCCCTCTGCCGGGAGTTCTTCCTCAGAAAAAGTTATTGCCTGCAAAGCTTCTTTCTGTACTGACCCTACAAACATTGCAGGATTAGCATCCTCTGGTACTACTATCTTGCTCAAGGCTTCAACCATGGTCCGCCTATGCTCCTGAGACGCACACAATAACTCTCAGATGCTCACTTGTGCTTGGGTCTTCTTCAACTGACGCAGCACTGTGTCTTCCTCAGCATTCTCCACATTCTCAGCCACTTCTCTACCTTCTGTCAACACTTCCTTGCCCTTTTCTGCAGTATCACTATAAAAACACCCACTACGTGTCATTCCTCTCACCTCTTCTTCATCACTACTGGAGAAGTCCTCCCATAAATTCTTTCCCTTCTCTATTTCATCCTCATTGTTGCTATCCCAAATCCCCAGGCAAAAGGCTTGGTGGTCAAAGGACTTAAGGACAAAGCTTTCGAGTAGGCTAGAGCTTATCATATAGGTAGGTGGTGGGACAGAGTGATAATTTGGTAGGGGGTTTCGATGTGTGTAGGGCTGTTCTTTTTCGTGGTCGGGTATTTTTTGGGAGTCTATGAGGTCCTAGATTTCATGGCGGAGGCGGGCGCAACTGTTAGTATCATGGCCTTTCTGTTGGTGGAAATGACAATACTGGTTCAGGTTGAGATGTGGTGGTTATTTGGGTTGATGAATTGCGGCAGTTTGAGGGCAGTGAGTTTGTATGGATTGGAGAGTGACTTAGTAGGCAGTGCGAGGGTGGTTATTGTTATTCGTTTTGTCGAGTTTTCTGTGCTGCTAAGGGTGTTGAGAAGGGCTGTGTGTGGTGAAGGTTTATTGGTTGTGCATGGTGTTTATTTTGAAGGGTTTTTGTAAGGAGTGAGAGACGTAAGGATGCTAGGGAGAGAGATGAGGGGTGTGAATGAGCTGGGGGTGAGGTTGCTTTGGTTTTTTTTGGAAGGGGCTGTGAGTGATGAAGCAGAGGCCTCGTGTTTAGGGTTTGTTGTTGTTTATATAGGGAGAGAGAGGGAAGCCGTGCGTGAGAGTGAGAGAAGAAAGAGAGGGGACGTGTGAGGCTATTATGGTTTTCTTTGTGCATGGGATTTTTCTATGTTTGGAAACAAATCAAGCAAATAGGGATGTACTTAATTAATTTAAAAAGGTAAATAAATTATGTAATTTCGGTGGGGAATATCTTTAAATTGGTAGGTGATTTATTTAATTAGGAAGAGATTTTATTTAAATTTTATTTGATTTCATTTAATTTAATTTGATTTAATTTAATTTTTGACATGTGTTTTAAATGTTTTAATTATTATTGGATGTGATTTGATGGGCTTGGGCTAGGTGGGCGTGTGGCTTTGGTTTTGGGCTAGGGATGTGTTTTGAAACAGAGGTCCAACAAGCAAACCCGAAGCTAAACAAACGAATTAAATCCACCAAGGTGTCAATTTCTGACTCTTCCCTTCCGATGTCTGTTTCCCGCGACTTCCACAATTTAAAGAGGTAGTGTCTCCATGTGAGACTCATCATCAGGACTTATATGCAAAAATGCAGTGCCTACAATATGCTTTTGATTGTTGCCTTTTAGAATGAGTGATTCGCATGTTAGTTTTGAAAATTTTTGCAAAAGAAACAAAAGATTTTGACTCTATTTTGATATAAGATGGTTATGCCATAATTTATATTCGGTGTTTTATTGGGCTCTACCCGTCTGACGACGGCTGTTTTATTACCCTCTATCGACATGGTCATATTACGGACATTGTTTAATCTATGTGCGCGATTGGCAATGGACGTCCTGGTATATTTTTTGATGATATGATATATATATTAATATGCTTCAGATTTCAACCATTTTTCAAAATATGATTTTAGATTATATGATATATGTTTTCAAATAATGATATACGATTCTGTTTGTGTGTTTTCAGTTTTTGACATTCTTTTGATTCTGATTTCTGTTGAAGTTTTCTTGAGTCCTGACGTTAGTTTTTGATTTCCTTCACGAAGTCTGATGATGTTTTTAGTTTTCAACCCTCTGTGGCACTTGGTTCTGATATGGGGTTCTGACCATCAGAAAATGGCAACATGTTACCTATGTCGACATAGTCATGTTCGAATATTACCCGGTCTTTACGCGCGACTCGGGTAATGGATGCTTATTAGTTTGATGATTATATTTTTAGATATATAGATTTTTACAAATGTTATAGAGATTCTTTTCACTCTAAAATTTGAGGCGTTTTGTTTTGGTTGATGGATTTGGTGGCTAGATGCATGTATGAAGTGATATTGACATATGATGATTTTTTGTCATTCTAGAGTATTATGATCACTCTTGTAATACCTATAATTATTCTTGAGTGATTCATCTATGATAGTATTGATTGGTGTAGAGATTAATTTAATTAATTTTGAGAAAATTAGATATATGACATGAAAAAATAATATTTTTTTGTTCAGATCATATCTGGAAAAATTAGAATTTTGGTGATGAAAAATATGATGTTCAGATGTATTGGGTGTTGGAATAATTACCGAAAAGTATTTCGGAGTGAAAATAGGCGAAAACGAAAAATGGCATTGCCGGGGTGAATAACAGTGTTACCATATGTGGACTGACCAAACAGTGAATCGGTCTCTGTTTAGTCAGTCTATGGATAAATTCATCTTTTGATTTAGGTTCCATTAGTTTCTACAGTTACATATACGATATGTATAATTAGAAATTCAAATATTGAAACATTTAGGGTCTGAATCTTTCTTTTGTATAATAGTTATACAATTGGAAGTACTTGCCTCTCAGAGGTACAAGTAAAGTTTATCATTTTTTTTTTAATATAATCTTGTATTCTATTTAACATAATATCTTTTCTATGATCACGAGTGGTAAAATCATTTTGTTACTTGTTGTGTGACATCACATGTTGACGATTATAGAAAAAACTTGACTTTTTGAAGTCAATTATGAGAATGATATACTATAAATGGAACCACATAATTAATTAGATGAAAAGACTCTTAGACACTTTCCATATAAGTTTAATAGGATATCATAACTATTTGCTAAGTATCCGGTACTTAATGATTCGGAGGTTTTCTTTTTGAAGAAAATTATCTTGTAACTTGCAGTAAGAGAGATACTTGATATCGATTCCAGAACATATTATTGAACTATAGATATAAGATTGCTCTTAGCTTACTACAATCAAGTTTTGAACTTGATTAAGCTTTTGTTATGAATTATTCAAAAAAATGGCGTAAATGATTTGCACAGCAGAAGCGAAGTGAGCTTATTAAAAGTTGGACCATTATAGTTTGACAATGGGAAATGTTATACTCACGAATTTATTGTAGATTATAAAGAAACTTCTCTCTAGTCATACTAATGGAACAATTAGGATCTATTGGTTAATATTAATACTAGACTGGGCATTTTAGCTAAAAATATAAAATGACATTCCTAAATGGTTTCTTTGGTAAAGAGATCCTTTGGGATTTTTTTTGTTTGAAGAGTGTCAATATTGAATGGCCTTGGAGTTTGTATTCTATTACGATCATGGTTTGGTATGTTAGTGTAACACTCCGCCAGAGGCAGAATACTACCGACAGGAGATTGACCTATCTCCATAAGCCTCTAAATTTACAGAAATTCCAAAATGATATATCCTAAAACTGGACAACCTGGATCACAGTCCAACATCAAACAGAATCTAAGAAAATATCAAACAAAAAAAAAAGACCTCAGGCCCACACAAAACACATCAAAATCATATCCTAATGGCTCCGTGCCCACATCATCTATCAACACTCAAGGGCGTTATGCCCACTATATCATAAACAATCAAAATATTTTCTTAATATATATACAAATAGCATCATCAGCACGACAACCAAAATAATAACCAATTATCCTAAACTTCTAAAACTTCTCCCAGGACACATGCGAGGGTGACTGTCGCTTGGGTGATCCGCGTCTCGAGTATGACTTCCAAAGCTGAAATGGTTGACCCATCTGGTAGCAAACCTGTAAAAATAGCAAACTGGTTTGGTGTGAGTTAAAAATGATTTCTCATACACAAGCATATACATGAAAAATATTGCTTTATCATTCAAAATCGTCATACACATACATATATATATCAAATACATGAATATAATTGTTACTTTGAATTCCAATACCATGACATTTACAATCCTCACATTCTTTACTTATCAATCAACATTCACCATTTATATATATATCCTATCAATCACGAACTTCCATCACTCGGAAAAGACTTAGCCTATACCAACTCAACCTCTATACCGCTAAATCGTATACATTAATCAATAACAAACTTATCACAATGACACACATCTATACGTGCTAATACAAATTTAAAAATCATGACTTATTCTCTTTACCGTTATATACTCAAATTGTTCATAGCTTATCATCGTATACATATGCAAATTCATGTACCAATGCTTATTCATATACTTGTTCACTTACATATACATAGATATACTATTACATATGCATACTCATTCACATATACCTATGCATACAATTTCAGGTTTATACATTGAAATACATCAATAGACATTCATATCACCCAACATTTCACTTCATACTATAGCATTACAAAAACTCATACCTGTGACAGTCGATAAGTTTAACTATACATGATCTCGAACTTGTCTCAAGAGTATCTCTTAATTATCATTGTCTTACCATAAACATATATATATATATATATATATATATATATATATATATATATATATATATATATATATTTGAATGCAAACCAACAATCAAGTACTCTTCGCATGAGTTACGTACCTGGCTTTGCGAGCACTCCAGGTCCTAGTCAAGTCTGCCAAAAAAATGGCGAAACACCGTTAGAATCGTAACTTATGAAATTCTTGACTTAACTTTGACAAAGTTCCGGATCTTTCCGAGATAACCAAATCGAGTCTGATTTCAATATTTTCAGTTCCATTACTCTTAAAATATCATTACAAACTATTCCAAACCATTAGTTCACTTAAATCATCGGGTTACGTGTTTATGAAAAATCATCAGAAAATATTTCCGCAAAAGCTACGGAAGGGTCATGAACCCCCCGAACCTACCCAGATTTATCCAAACATATTCGTAATATCATATATAACTCAAAACTATGGCTAAAATCAAAACACATAAATATATGCAAAAACTCACTTTTATCGGAAACTTGTATATTCAATCGGATCGACCAAAATCGTTTCGTTTTCACTCGGATTCTACCAAATGCACATATTCAATATGCTTATACTCAAACAATTAATTTTATATCATTACGCTACTCTACGAAACTACTGAATACATCCGAATAATTAAAAAAAAATTGAAATTTATGAATTTTTACCTGCAGGTCTTACCGAGATTTCGAGGGCATATACGAACTTCAAACAATCCCACGAACGCGCTGGAATCGACGGAATTCCAATCAGAGCTACTATTCACTGTGGGTCACTACTCATCTGAATCTTCTTTTCTCGTTTCACGTGCAACCATCTGATAGTTTCGATTTGGCGGGTGGCTCGGGTCGTGAAATGAAGCGTGGAGTCGGGATCGACAAACCAATGTGCGCACGTCTTCACCTCCATTTCTCGCAGTTGCCTGCGTTTTCTGCATCGCTGCCAGCCACTATTGGACATAGGGTGGCCAGACGCCTCTTTTGGTGCCATCACGACAACCGGTCATGGCCGGCTGGCCGCCGGCCCGACCTAGCAGTCGCTGCTCCAAAAAATGAAGATGGGGTCGTTTTGAGGAGATGGAGAAATTATGATATTTTCTCAATTTCAGAAAATTATGGGGTATTTATAGAAAAATTACTGAAAATTACAATCTGACCCCCGTGAAATTTCTATTAGGTCCTTACCATGGGGCTACCTCGAAAATTCATATTTTTAAAGCCCTTCTGATGCAAATTGTGAAAAGTATTCAACACGAAAGTTGTTCATCTAGGAAAAATGAGTCTATTGGATCAAAAATCATCTCAATCGGAGTTTTTTTGCTAATTTTATAGCCGAAATAAGAAATATTTACACGTATAACGATGTAAACATGAATCGCATTACCGATTCTCGAAACCACGCATTTTCCAACAAGATGAAACTTCACTTAAAAATATTCCAACCTATTTTCCAACACATAACGTCCTATTTCTGAATATCATTCAGTTTCAAATTCAAAACTTCAATTCAGAAAGCTTCTAGAACCGTTCTGAAAAATTCGGGATATTACAATCTCCCCTCCTTATAAAAATTTCGTCTTCGAAATTTCTCCGTCTTTATGTCTGATGATTCGAAATCGAACATACGTACATTGCAATCTTATCCGCATTCACAAGTTATCTCACTTTACACCTTATCAAAAGTTATGTTTAAATACAAACTTTACTATTTCAAACAAAAATAAATCGTATCAAATATTTCATACCAATATCACATCAAACTTGTCATTTCAATTCACACTCATTCATAGGAACACGCTCAAACCATTTCAAACTCATCCATTAACAGAAAAAGAAAGTCGAACATAGATTCTATACAACCAATCACATACATCATCTGAAATGAAGAACATAGAACATGTTCTTTATATGCAATCAAATACAATATCAAAACGGAAGCTTAACACAAATTTCATACTATCTATTTCGTCCACAATACAAAATGGAACTTATTCATTTCACATCACGTCATTCTATATCATATATGTAAACGACATCAATATCAAAGTTTACATACATAGATATCCAATCGCACATATAACATTGTATGGCTGACAACATAGTATACACAACCATCACAATACCTAAAAGATATGTGTCTAACCATAAACTTACATATGTGCTCTCGTAACGAACATTAACTTTTATACAAACAAATACATCTATCGTCACAACCGGAAGCGACACAACCATTATACTCCTATGATGTTGATAGTTTGAAATCTGTCAATTTCTGATATCATTAAAATGGAAAACGTAAGTCAATCTCTTTCAAAACTTTCTTGAAAACTCATTTGAAAAACTCTCTTAATGTAATCAAAAAATCAATTTCAAAATCCATCATTGTAAATTCGTATCGAGCATCCAGCATAACTCCACTGGACAAAACATAACAAGCGCCCACTGCCCAAATCGCACTCACAGATCGAACAATGAACGAAATGATCCCAAATCGACAAATGGTCGGGTTGGCCACTGCAGTTGGACAAACCCCTATAAAAGTTCCATGGCGGAAACACATCATATCAAATTATAAAACTGTAAAAATAATAAACAAGCATCGTGAAAGAAACATATCATATCGTATAATATAATAAAGAATATCGAAATATATCAAAATCAAAGTGTAATTCTTTTGAAATCATTATTTCCCCCCGAAACATAAATATGTGTACATCAAAAATAAATCTTTGATAGAAACTTTTCAAAATACATATCGAGCGCCCATTGTTCAGTCATTCGCATAGACCAGATAATGTACTAACCATGTCGACAGGGTAGTGGGCCAGCTATTTTTCTGATGGTCTGGATCCCATAACAAGCGCCCCGGCCAACGAAACATATACAAGCGTCACGGAGGGTCAAAAACATAAAATCATCAAGCACCGTGATGGAAATAAATTTTCGAGCGTCTCTACGAAACAAAGTTTTACAGTTTAAAAATATCAAAATTATTTTCGAGTGTCGAGACGGAAACATATTATCAAGCACCTCGACGGAAACATATCGATAAATCTCAAAACATGAAAACATGAATCAAGTGTCGAGGCGGAAATATTTTCTTTATCCTTTATAATCAAAATCGAAATATCTGAAAACTTTCTTTCTTTCTTCTTTCCTTTCCTTTTTCTTTTAAAAAAAGCTTTTATGCCTAAAATCAAATACCACGTTTTGAAAACATAAATCAAAATTTCCGTTCACAATTCAGACTATCAATATCATAGAATCTCTCGTACCTCAAAACAACTTGAATTCACATTACTTATTGATACATATACCTATATAAACCACATAATTTTTAAATTATACACATACATATATTCATAGTACATAAACATATACAAATAATCCAAATCACCCATACTAATTAAAATCACAGCACATCATACCATATACCAAAAATCAATCCAAATTTCAAACATGAGACCTATATAGTCTATACGTAACAGAAAACTTACTCAGATGATCAGATACCCTGTAGCTGCAGTCACCGATACCTAAACCTTTGCTCTGATACCACAGCTGTAACACCTCGCCAGAGGCAGGATGCTACCGGCAGGAGAGAGGATTGACCCATCTCCATAAGCCTCTAAATTTACAGAAAATTCGACATGGTGTATCCTAAAACTGGACAACCTGGATCACAGTCCAGCATCAAACGGAATTTAAGAAAATATCAAACAAATAAAATGACCTCAAGTCCACACAAAACACATTAAAATCATATCCTAAAGACTCTATGCCCACATCATCTATCAACACTCATGGGCGTTGTGCCCATAACATCATAAACAATCAAAACATTTACTTAATATATATACAAATAGCTTACTC
This sequence comes from Zanthoxylum bungeanum, assembly GCA_019454045.1. Lineage (NCBI taxonomy): Eukaryota > Viridiplantae > Streptophyta > Magnoliopsida > Sapindales > Rutaceae > Zanthoxylum > Zanthoxylum bungeanum. Next base: position 51,278 of record SKCR01052151.1, on the reverse strand, counting down.
AGTACAAAAACCAAAACAATAACCAATTATTCTAAACTTCTAAAACTTCTCCCAGGACACTTGCGAGGGTGACTGCCGCTTGGGTGATCCACGTCTCGAGTATGAATTCCAAAGCTGAAATGGTTGACCCATCGATTACCCAACCTGCAAAACTAGAAAACTGGTTTGGTGTGAGTTATAAAACCTCAGTAAGTAACCATGCTAGTACTACAAACAGAACATTTAAATTAATCAAATTAGAAGTTTTTCAAATTTACTAAGTTACGACGAGTTCAGAGTTATCAACATTTGTTATTCTTTGTACTTTATCCATATCAAATTTCAATATTTACATGTCTACATATGTTTCAATCTCATAGCTAACATTCAAATCATACAAAGAAAAACTCGAATACCATAAAGTATATCATTAACATCAATTCCACTTCAATCACGTGAAACATGAAGTAATACATCTATACTTTTATCACAAATATCCATATTTGAAATATCATCAAATCGACAAGTAAAACAAACTTTCTTCATTTTGAAACAAACTATTTCAATTCAATGCAAACTTCTTTTAATTACAGTAGTCTCATAATGACTTAACATGTGTGATTCATATGCATTCATACATATCATAACTCACTTCTTCTATATTCACGCAAATACAATTTTAGAATTCTTACACATATACGTACATACGATAACAACTTAGAAAGCATATTTTACCGCATCTTGTACTCACACTTGTTTTCAAATTTTTCATTCATTCTACAATAACATTCACAATTCACAAATATCACGAATTCTATCGCGCACACAGATACACTCAGACATGCATACAGTCATCGTACAAGTGACAATGAAGCATACATAACAGCCAATACATCAAAGAAAACATAACCAAATAATACATACATATGGTTGGCTTATACATACAATGCTCGTACGGGACTCATTACCTATTTTAGAATAGATATGAGATAAATGTTATCCAAATGGATTTTCTAACCAGATCGGCTACTACACCATAAAATCATTAACCGATTAAACATATACACATACATACATATCACGTGCCACAAACTTATCACACGATTTCTCATGCACAAGCATATACATGACAAATATTGCTTTATCATTCAGAATAGTCATACACATACATATATATATCAAACATATGAATATACTCGTTACTTCGAATTATGATACCATGACTTTTACAATCCTCACATTCTTTACTTATCAATCAACATTCACCATTCATATACGTATCCGATCAATCATGAACTTTCATCACTCGGAAAATACTTAGTCTATACCAAATCAACCTCTATACCGCTAAATCATATACATTAATCAATAATAAACTTATCCTAATGATACACATCTATACGTGCTAATAAAAATTCAAAAATCATGACTTATTCTCTTTACCGTTATATACTCAAATTATCCATAGCTTATCATCATATACATATTCAAATTCATGTACCAATGCTTATTCATATACTTGTTCACTTACATATACATAGACATACTATTACATATGCATACTCATTCACATATACCTATGCATACCATTTCAGATTCATACATTGACATACATCAAGAGACATTCATATCACCCAACATTTCACTTCATACTATAGCATTACAAAAATTCATACTTGTGACAGTCGATAAGCTTAACTACATGATCTCGAACTTGTCTCATATATATGGCAAAACACCGTTAGAATCGTAACTTATGAATTTCTCGATTTAACTTTGAAAAAGTTCTAGATCTTTCCGAGATAACCAAATCGAGTCCGATTTCAATGTTTTCAGTTCCATTACTCTTAAAACGTCATTACAAACAATTCCAAACCACTAGTTTAGTTAAATATCCTGTTTATGTGTTTTTAGAAAATCACCCGAAAAAAAATTCCACAAACGTTACGGAATGGTCCTGAACCCTCCGAACCTACCCGGATTTATCCAAACATGTTCGTAATATCATATATTGTTGGAGTTGGTGCTTGGAGCGCCAATCTGAATAATGTATTGTACATTTTATTATTTATTAATAAAATAACAATATTTTCATTTCATAGCTTATTAATGGTATTGTCATTATGCGTATTAGATTGATGTATAGATATGCTAAGATGATATCGACCATAGAATAGTCTTGTAGTAATACTATACACTATGTGGTCCGATATTGAGATAAGTATTACTATTGTAAATTATTCTTAAAATGTATATATTTATAGTCTTGGTTTTGGAATACGGTCAAATTCCTATAACCTAGAAGACTAACACATGTCATATATTGGAATTAGAGTTCTAATGGTTTAACCCGATGTACTATGAGTTTTGGAAACTCGTATAGACGTGTGGGTATTGGTTGGACCGAATATTGAATGACTCACAATTGATTCCTACTATTTGGAAGTACACACCACTGTCAATAGGAATCTCATCGAGTCAAGTAGCATATGTAATCCTTTAACTATAGGATAACATTGATTTTGTGTGATATCTTCCACACTTTGATGCCATGCATGTCAGAAACCTTTCATGGTCTGGCTTCTAGATGTTCAATGGATGTGGACTGATGCACTCAGTAATCAAGTATGAAGCAAGATAGGATCTGTCAGCCCGTATGTGTACCATAAGGGGTTTAGATATCCATGTGAGTAAAGTCACAATTCTTAATGCTTTGGCCAAATTCAAGCACCTATGGTGGATCTCATCAGTTATAAAGAATCATAACATGTCGACATGAGATGTGCACCTCGAAAACATGACGGTGTATTATATGTTTCCTAAGCACAACTCAGATGGCCTACGATATAGGGATTGTTAAACATATGTGATGACCTCGACTTGCATAGTTCAGAAAGGTCGTTCGTGTTCTTTGCGAATTCGAATATGGTCGAATTGCGTACATATTATCTAGGCTTATATGACAAACGTGTCTGAACTTAGAGAGTCCCCATATGAAGTGTACTCGTTGAGCATTTGGATAGCCGATTAATTTTGATAAAAGATAATATTCGATATTGTAATTATCAACTAAGATAATCAAATGTTATTGGATAATATTGATTATTTACTTTGACCTAATTGGATTAATTAGATTAATTCAATAATTACACAAGGACTTAATTGTAAAATCATAATTATCTCTACCATTTGAGGATATTATTGTAATTATAAGTATTTAATAATATGTGATTTTGGCTTGATTTAATTAGATTAAATTAAATTTGCAAACATTGAACTAATTCATTTCCTAGTCCATGTCTTGATTTAATTGGATTAAATCAAAGTGGTAGACAATGGAGATTAGTCACACCTAATTATACATATTTGGACAAATTAGATTAAGCCCATATAAAAATTGATTACAACTTTTTTTAATTAAAATTGCCTAAGTTTTCCTATAAATAAAAAGCTTTAGGAAGGTTTTAATTAAGCAAAGCAAGAGCTTGAGAAAGCTAAATACAAGAAGAATTAAAGAAATTAGCTGAAGTTAAAGAAGTGGTTTAGAGAAGCTTTGTGAGGTCTCTACAATATTTCATCTAGGAGAAATCAAGATTGGATCTTGGGGTAAAGCTTGCTAGCTTTGGAATCAAGATTGGATCTTGGAGTCAAGCTTGCTAATCCTTGGAAGTTCTCCAAACATTTCAACAAAGAGAAATAGATTGGATCTTTGAATCAACCTTGCTAGGTAAGTTTGATCTTCTCCAAAAGCTATATTTTTCATTAATGAGACATATAGTGTTGAATTATGTATTAGATACATAATGTTGAAATTAGGTGTATGTGGTCTTAACCTGAGACTTGCATCGCTAATACTTGCGACTTGCATTACGCTTTGGTTTTGGTCATTCGGGGCTTTAACAGGTTCTATGTACGCCTCTTCTGGGTTTACTAAGAATCGTAGTGTATTGGATGTGATGTCAAGATGGAAGTATCACTTCAGTCATATGGAGAGATGATGGATACATAACTAGTACTCTCATATGCTGCAGCTATCGAGATAGTATGACTAGGTCATGATTATCCGATTAAATAGACTAGTTGCTAGTGATCCGATATATGCTTCATACAAGGCAGACATAATTCCAGCCCCAGGCCTAGCATGTGACATTTGATACTGGATCGTAATACGTAATACCTAATATACTACGCCTGTTAAAGATTATGTATTCCTCAAAAGAATACTTCTGGAGAATTGGGTAGGCACGGTGTTTTGCTAGAAGCCAACCACGTCTTGTAAATTAGTAAGAACGCGGTACTAGGTACGCACGTGTTCGGATAATCTGACGACCGGATTTACTGCCAACATATCCAGGGATCTCTTGGGTCGCTTCCCAAAAATTCACCGATGATATTTGACTCGAACAGAATTAATCTAGGATTAGTTATAAGAGAGAGAAAATTAATCTTGGAATTAATTACGCCAAGAATTTATCTAGGATAAAATTCTAATAGAAGAGAGAATGCGATTGATTTGGAATTAATTGATTGAATAATATATTAGATATATTAATTGAAATTAAATTTCAAAGCGGAATTAAAATTGGATTTTAATTCGGGGCAAACAAATTAATTTGGAATTAATTCGTAAACGACTTTCGTAATAATTTTACGAGTCATTATTATTTAATTAAATTGGATTTAATTACGTCGCGACGGAAAATTCGTTTAATCGGATTAAACGAATCCGGGCCCGAGTGAAGTTGCGTGTTGAGTTATTCGACTTAAATTTGGAATTTAAAAGTGGTGGGACCCACTTGACTTACATCAACATGTTTGACATTTGATGGAAGTTGTTATTGGTTGAGTAAAGCTTAGATTGCTTATGGAACACTCAAACCAAAACCAACACACTTTGTTTTTTACTTTTTGAAAGATATACACAACTTTTGGTTGTTGACTTTGGTGTGTGTTTTTAGAAAACAAAATACAAAAACCAAAAATTCTCTCTTCTCTCCCTCATAAAGCCGAGCACTCTTCTCCCTCCCATGGAATTTTGTTGTAAAATTTCTACAAGCTAGCACTTAAAGGAGTCAACTAAGGTGATAGGGAAACTCACCCTTGAGTTGGAAACAACATAGAAAGCTTGGAGCTTCATCTACATCTCTTGAATTTTTGAAATCTCAACCGATCAAAGTAAGTAATTTCCGCAACTTGTCTTTGATTTATTCACACACATATCATGACTTAGAGACCTTGGGCATGTCTAGGACACTAACAATGGTATCAGAGCCTTTTCTAAGCATGATTTAAGTTTAGGGTTTATATACTTTATTTGGGGATTTTGTGTTTTGAGCATGATTTTTCCAAATTGGTAGTTTGGTTGTGCTTTGATGATGATTAATTGGATTGTGCATCACAAGAATTGAGAAAATTGATTAGATTATTTTTTCCACAAATTCTTAAGCTTGGTTGAAAATAACCCTTATTATGTTAATGGTGATTGGTTTTTTAATTTGACTATTGGATAAGTTTATGGCATGATATGTATATTGATTGTTGATTTAATTAGATTGAAATCAAGATTGTATATTATTATGCCCAAATTGTCGTGAACCATAAGCATGAAATAGATTGATTTTGCTTCAATTGTGTTGGACATGAATTGAATATTTTAATGCATGATTAATTAGTTTAATTGATGTTTTGGAAATATTAGTTTAATTAATTAATTATGGCAATTACACTTTAATTAAAATTAATGTGATATTTGGAATGTTATATTAATTAAATTAGTCTTTAAAATTAGATTGGGCTAATTTTGTTGTATTTGGGCTTAATGGGCTTGGTTGGGCCAAGCTTGGTTTTGGACAATTGGATTGGATCCAAATAGGCCTAAAACCATTTCCATAAAGTCCAAATATAACTTTTGGGCCTTTAAATAATTAATTGGACCTAATGGGCCTAAATTGATTTTTGGCAAAAGGGTGATTCCTTATTGGGCCTTGGCATCTTGGATTGGATCCATATTGGCCAAAGCCCATACCTTAAGAATTAATTAAAAGCTCATTGGACTTTAATTAAAACAGTATTGGATACTAATTGGGCCTTTGAGACCCATTTAGATTAAATTTAGAATCTAAGTCTAAAAGGTACTAAAATAAGTGTAATTATTTAATTTGGAATTAAATTAGAATTAGTATTGAATACAAATTAAATTGGATTTAAAATTGTAGTTTGATATAATTCAAGAATATGTACTTTAAGTATTTATTCTTAAACGAGTTGGAGTCGCGCAAATCAAATCGTTGTTTGAACATTGGATGGTCATTAATTCAAAGATTAATTAATTGGAATAGATTGATTGAATAACATGCTTTGTGTGAATACATGGATGTATTGTATGAATAATGTATATCGGATGGATATTAGAAGGGTGAGGGAAATTTTGGAAATTGTTGTAATAAATTTAGAATTTATTAAATTGGACCTGCGTGTCCAGCCTATTATCTCTTTACTCTTTGTATTTCTCTTCTCACCAATTCCCCTCAATGTTAATAAGGTTTCTTTAATGTATAATGTAATTGGGTAGAAGTATGAATAGTGCTAGCGGGAGAGAAGAAATGAAGAGATTTATTCTAGTAACAATTTTTTATATCCATCCGCATATCATTATTAATTTATTTCGCGTCTTATTATGCTTTTAGAATGCATGCTTAAGGGTGTATGATGAGACCTAATCAAAGATAATAAATTGGTTGCCAATTTACGCGAAAAAACCTTCACTCAAATATTAAGCGTTTTCCTTCCATTGAGTGGTTCTCTCTCAAGATCCAAGATTGGCTTTGATTTGTTGGCCAAAGTCAAGATCATTGTCCATCGCGGATGTGTTTGAACCACGAAGGCTTTGTTATATATCGCATGTCTTTGGCAGTCGTGACTTGTTGGCCAAAGTCAAGGTCACTTCTGTACATCGATGTGGATTACGAAGCTTTCCCACTGTCAATGGGTCGCGCTTAACTGGAATCATTAAGCTTGTTGAGCCAAAGCCAAGGCTTAGTTGATTCAGAGGAAAAGGTTAGGAAATATATTGGATATATTTACATATATTGGATATATGTTTCGGACTTGGAGGTCCACCTACCGAATCTAGGAATTGGATGGGATCCAATTGATCTTAGAGATCTACCTAGTTAAGTTTCATATAGCTTGTTGGCCAAAGTCAAGGTTGTGTATTATTTAACGGGATCCTAGCCCACTAGGAAACTAGGTTTCCCGAGTACTCAACAGTGGGTTAGAGGCTCGCCGAAAAATAGTGGGAGGTCAGTATTAAATTTGCAATTTCATTTAACACTTGCTAAATTTACGCTTTCAAATTATTTTCGTCGTTATATATTTATTAGTTGGACTAATACTTTATTGTTTTTATTGAACAGTTGGACTGTACCCTTATAATATCATTTGTAGTTGATTATATAGTTGACTATAGTAATCATTACATTTGACTATACCCGATATCGTTGATTGAATAGTTAGACTATTGCAACCAAAATGACTGGAAAGATTAGCGTCAGAGACATCGTCATGGACGATAATGTCTTTAACGGCTCCAATTTTCCAGATTAGGATATGAATCTCAGGATTGTCCTGGGAGCCGAGAAGTTGCTCTATGTATTAGACAGACCTCTCGGGCCTGAGCCTGGACATGAGTGGGTTGTTGATTATGAGCTTTGGAAGACTCACAGTAATGACAACTCAACTGCTTAGTCTGTCATGCTTGCCGCAATGACCCCTCAAGTTTGTCGTCAAAACAAGGGATTGGATCCCTACAACATGATGTTGAAATTGAAGGACCTTCATAGATCTAACCTTAGATCTCAGAAGTATGAATTGCAGAAGAAGCTCTTTCGCTCTCGCATGTCAGAGGGTACATCTGTCGAGCACTATGTGTCGCAGATGATTGCTGACATCGAACAGTTGGGTCAGCTGGGCATAACCTTTGAGGCTGAGACTTACATAGATTTGATCTTACAGTCTCTGCTTGACTGCTGGGGGCGGGTTCATCATGAACTACAATATGATGAAACAAGAGAAGACTCTTGGAGAGTTGATGGAGATGCTAAAAGAAGCAGAGCCAGAGCTTCTGAAGGGCAAGAAGCGCGAGGTGCACTTCGCTTCGACATCTCAGAAGGCCAAGGCTTGGCCGAAGGCTTCTGGAGGTTTGAAGAAGAAGAAAAGAAAAGGCAAGGTCAAATCATCAAAGTCTTCTGGGAAGGCAAAGGATAAATCCCAAGATGTCTGCCTTCAGTGTGGCAAACAGGGTCACTGGAAGCGTGACTGTCGTGAGTACAAGGCATACATGAAGGAAGTGAAGGCGTTCAAGGCTCCGGCTTCAGGTATGTTTATTATTGAAATAAACATGTCTACTTCTAGTTTTAAAAATTGGATTTTTTATTTTAGATGTGGTACTCATATATGTACTAATGTGCAGGATCTTTAGATTAGCAGGAGACTGGCTTCAGGGGCATGTACTTACTTAAAATTAATGTGCAGGATCTGTAGATTAAAATTAATGTGTTTTGGCTGTTGGGACCTATATTTTGGAATTGCCTTCAGGGCATGTACTTACTTTATCAGACTGTTATTATGTACCTAGTTTGACTAGAAACATTATATATGTATCTTGTTTAACCCATTGTGGGTACAACAATGTATTCAGGAACACATGGTGTTTTGTTTATAAAGATGATTTTGAGATATGCACTGCTGATATAAATAATGGTCTTTATATTTTGAATATAAATGAATCTCAAACATATAACATGACAAGCAAAAGGCTCAAAATGAGTAAAACAGAGGAAACTTATATGTGGCATTGTCATCTGGGACACATAAGTAAGACTCGTATATTCACACTTTCGAAGAGTGGATACTTGGACGGATTTGATCCTAATTCATACGACGTCTGCGAATCTTGTTTATTAGGCAAAATGACTAAAACGCCTTTTAGCGGTAAAGGTGTACATGCCACCGAACTGTTAGCCCTCGTTTATAGTGACGTATGCGGGTCCATGTCTAGCCTGGCTAGAGGTGGATTTTAATACTTCGTAACCTTTACGGATGATGCATCACGTTATAGTTATGTGTATCTTATGAGACACAAGTCGGAAACTTTTGAGAAATTCAGAGAGTTTCGACACGAAGTAGAAAAACAGACCGGCAAAAATATTAAAACATTACGGTCGGACCGTATTGAAGAATACTTGAGTAATGAGTTTCTCGATTACTTGAAAGAGTATGGTATTCTTTCACAGTGGACTCCTCCCGGAACACCTCAACTAAACAGTGTATCCGAACAGAGAAACCGAACTTTTTTGGACATGGTAAGGTTTATGATGAGTCATACTGAGCTACCAATTTCCTTCTGAGGATACGTATTGAACAGTGTAATACTTATTTTGAATAAGGTTCCGTCAAAGTCTGTTGGACAGACTCCATATGAAATATGGACAGGAAAGAAATCTGGTTTCTCATTCCTGAAGATTTGGGGATGCTTGGCATACGTTAAACGTTTGGATGGTACCAAACTAGAACCCAAATCGGATAAATTCCTATTTGTAGGTTATCCTAGGGAAACCAAAGGATATTACTTCTGCAACCCACAAGAGAACAAGGTATTTTTTGCTCTCCATGCGGTTTTCCTCGAAAAGGAATTCCTAAATACAGTGGTAAGTAGGAGGAAAGTAGAACTCGATGAAAATTATAGTGATACTGTTACTGGCACAGACTCCCTAACGGAACATGAACAGTTCATCAGAGATGATACGGTACCATAATCTTCTAATACATAAGAAGCGCGTAGATCAGAGAGAGTCAGAAAACAACCTGAGAGGTATGGGTTTCTGATCTCACCTCATGTAGAAATTAATTTTATTGAGTATAATGAGACGGCTACGTATGAGGAAGCGATACAAGGAATCGACTGCGCTTTATGGCAAGATGACATAAAGTCCGAAATGGATTCCATGTATACCAACCAAGTCTGGCTTGTAGCGAAAGGGTATCGTCAACGACATGGTGTCGATTACGATGAAACATTTTCACATATTGCCATGATCAAATCCATTCGGATAATGCTTGCTATTGCTGCATATTTTGATTATGAAATATGGCAGATGGATGTCAAAACCGCTTTCCTTAACGGAAACCTTTTGGAGGATGTTTATATGCAACAACCTGATGGTTTTGTCGTACCAAAACATACAAACAATGTTTGCAAGTTAAATCGATCCATTTATGGATTGAAGCAAGCATCGCATTCTTGGAACAAACGTTTTGATGAGATCATACAAGAATATGATTTTATTCAAAACGAAGATGATTCTTGTGTATATGAGAAGGTTAGTGGGAGCGCACTGACATTCATTTTCCTTTACGTTGATGATGTATTGCTTATGGAAAATGACATTCCCATGCTACAATCAGTGAAAGCTTGGCTTTCATTAAAATTCTCCATGAAAGATCTGGGAGAAACAGCATTTATTCTAGGAGTAAGGATCTACCGGGATAGATCTAGAAAGCTGCTTGGACTCTCCTAGAGCTCGTACATTGACGAAGTGTTGAAGAGATTCAACATGGATCATTCTAAGAGGGGACTGCTTCCAGTGTCGCATGGCGTCTCTCTATCTAAAGATATGTGTCCTAAAACTCAAGATGAGAGAGATAACATGAGTCAGATCCCGTTCGCTTCTATAGTCGGATCGATCATGTATGCCATGATATGTACACGACCTGATGTCTCATATGCTTTGAGCATGTGCAGTCGCTATCAGGACGATCCTGGTGATGGTCACTGGATTGCTGTTAAGAACATCCTTAAGTATCTTAGATGAACTAAGGATGCTTTCTTAGTATATGGAGATGGAGAACTTGAGGTGAATGGGTTCACCGACGTAAGTTTCCAAACCGATAAAGACGAATCTAAGTCGCAATCTGGGTATATATTTTGTTTGAACAACGGAGCAGTGAGCTGGAAATCTTCCAAACAATAGATTGTTGCTGATTTAACAATAGAAGTAGAATATATCATTGCAGCTGAGGCAGCAAAAGAAGCAGTTTGAATCCGTAAATTCCTAATTGGATTAGGAGTAGTTCCGTTAGCAGCTGAGCCCGTTCCATTGTATTGTGATAATAACGGGGCTATAGTGCAGGCTAAGAAACCGCGGTCTCATCAACGATCCAAGCATGTACTTTGACATTTCCATCTGATATGTGAGATCATACATCGTGGCGATGTGAAGATCGAAAAAATCTCTTCAGATGACAACATTACAGATCCGCTGAAGAAAGCTATCTCTCAGCAGAAGTTTGAGCGACATGTACATAGTTCAGGTATTAGATACTTGAGTGATTGGCTATGAGCCAAGTGGGAGATTGTTGGATAATTATGACCCATAGCATCATTATTTGTAAAAGACATTGTGGTTTTTTGTACAAATTAACTATGTGACAAAGGAAATTGCTATTTTATCATTTTATAATTAGATTACTTTGATATATAAATGATAAAAGTCCTTATGATTAGTTTCGGATTAATAAGATATGACACAGTATTAATCCACGAACGGTTTAATCATAAAATATCCCTAGTCGTAGTATTATTGAGACTGGACATCGATAATACGGAATAGACAAATATTACACTTGTGCGCGTTATGGAAGCTTAACGACATAGTTCTCATATATTTAAGTATAGGATACTTATGCAAGTGTGATAGGAGGTTCTGTTAGCCGTTGGATCGGGAACAGCTTCGCTCTGGATAGATCCCTCAGAATCTCATTGGTAGTATGACTATGAGTCTATGGGAATTCGTATTAGGGTAGGTGTATGTGGTCTTAACTTGAGACTTGCATCGCTAATACTTGCGACTTGCATTACGCTTTGGTTTTGGTTGTCCGGGGCTTTAACAGGTTCTGTGTACGCCTCTTCTGGGTTTACTAAGAATCGTAGTGTATTGGATGTGATGTCAAGATGGAAGTATCACTTCAGTCATATGGAGAAGATGATCAGGCATGGATACATAACTAGTACTCTCATATGCTGCAGCTATCGGGATAGTATGACTAGGTCATGATTATCCGATTAAAGAGACTAGTTGCTAGTGATCCGATATATGCTTCGTACGGGGTAGACACAATTCCAGCCCCAGGCCTAGCATGTGACATCCGATACTGGATCGTAATACGTAATACCTAGTATACTACACATGTTAAAGATTATGTATTCCTCAAAAGAATACTTCTGGAGAATTGGGTAGGCACGGTGTTTTGCTAGAAGCCAACCACGTCTTGTAAATTGGTAAGAACGTGGTACTAGGTACACACGTGTTCGGATAATCTGATTACCGAATTTACTGCCAACATATCCAGGGATCTCTTGGGTCGCTTCCCAAAGATTCATCGATGACATTTGACTCGAACAGAATTAATCTCGGATTATTTATAAGAGAGAGAAAATTAATCTGGGAATTAATTTCGGTAAGAATTTATCTAGGATAAAATTCTAATATAAGAGAGAACGCGATTGATTTGGAATTAATCGATTGAATAATATAATAGATATATTAATTGAAATTAGATTTCAAAGTGGAATTAAAATTGGATTTTAATTCGGGGCAAATGAATTAATTTGGAATTAATTCGTAAGTGACTTTAGTAATAATTTTGCGAGGCATTATTATTAATTAATTTGGATTTAATTTTCGCAACTTGTCTTTGAATTATTCACACACATATCATGACTTAGAGACCTTGGGCATGTCTATGACACTAACAATCGACGGGTTAGACTCATTTTCACTGTGTGGGATACCAAATCTGACTATAAGGGTTCCACATCTGCTCCAATAAAATGGTATCAGTAGCAAGGGTTAACTATACAACACATGTTACATGTTAGACATGTATTTGAATATATGCCTCTGTATTTTTATTTTGATTATGCATAAGATATATTGGATATGTAAAACGTGTTTTAAATTAAAATTTTGAACTAATTAAATTATAGACTTGATTGTCATAAATCTCTCATGATTAGGTGATTACTTTATTTTAAGTAATAGTATTAGTAATGTTGGAGCATTATTAGAAGGTCTTTCTTGTCAATACGGAGAAGGATAAGTTCTTACTATTTATATCCAATATCATCATTAGTTTGAGGGTAAAGTGCTCGGAACTTAGGTCGCTCCGGTAAAAAATTAGATGTAGTGTGATGGGTTAACTGTTGGGGTTGGTGCTCAGAGCGCCAATCCGAAACGTATTTATGTCTGATTCATGAATACGATCAATTCCTTTTTCCATAATATTACTTATTTATGGTTACACCTCTTGTTATATATATATATATTTGATCTGATTACGATTAGATTGAAACTAAATGTGGTTTAGTGATATGTATATATTAGACAAAGGCCTGATAATATATAATGCAGTACACGGTTACAAAACTAGTTTGTAATTGACATTGGGAAGTGACACTGCTAAATGTATATTATCAAACATAGTTCCTAGTCAAGATTTACTAACACGGGTCGGTTAGTCAAATCCGTTTAGACCAGTACATGTCGTATATCGTGACTTGGTCCGATGGTTTATCCCAATGAACCATGAGTCTGAGGAGACTCGTATAGACGTGTAGGTGTTTATAGTGGATAAACACTGAACGACTTACCGAAGATTCTTAATGGATGGTACACCAACGTCAATAAGAATCTTCTCGGGTTGAGTAGCATAGTGGTCCTTCGACTTGAGATACCACTATGGATGTATGAGATATCCTCCACACTTAGATGGCAGTCATGTCACCAATCTATTTAGATCAGACCTCCGCCTATTCGTTGGGTGTGGACCGATCCTTAGGATATCCTGTGTGTATCAATATAGGATCCGTCAGTTCTGTGAACAGAGCATAGGTAGTCCATATGTGATTAGCATCTGTTAAATCTGTGGCCACAGTAAACTTCGGAAGTAAGTTCCGAGTGTTATTTAAAGATTGCTAATAGAAACGTCGACTGGATAATACCTATAGAGATTTGACGTTTACATCTATATCTCTGGGATTATCCAGATACCTGTGACGGAAGGATTATATGTATGCAATGACCTCGACCTGTCTGATTCAGCTAGTTTATCTGTGGTCGTCATAATTTACGGGTGGGTAAATTATGGACACGAAATTAGATTTTGTGACGGATATACCAAATCTAGAGAGTCTCACTAATTAAATATACTCGTAGAGCACTAGGGCAATATTTATAAATAATACTGATTATTTATAAGTCGTTTAAAAGTTAAACGAAAAATACATGCAAACGGGCCGAACCGTCATTTCCTAATTAATGTGTATTTTTATTTAACATGAGATATTTGTATTTAATTAATTATTTATTTATTTAATTGTTAAATAATTAATATAATTAAAATATAAATATTTTACAAATGATAAAGTTAGGAAATGATTATAAGTGTATATTGTTGACTTTAAAGTAAAGGAAAAAGGTTGTCAAAATGGTTTTTACTTCCTAAGATATTTGTTTAAATTATTTGAAAAATGAAAAATATATTTTTCCTTTATTTTTTTCAATTTCGGCCAACACCCTAAATTAAATATAAGTGTTATATTTTTAAGTTGTAATTGTTTATTGGACAATTATGACTCATAGCGTCCCTATTTGTACAGATTATGGTGTTGTTGTACAAATTAACTATGTGACAAGGAGATTGCACTCTTATCATTTGTGATTAGATCACCTAGATGTATAAATGATAGGAGGTCCTTATGATTAGTTCCTGGATTGAGATGATATGAGACAATATCAGTCCTCGAATGATTAATCATTAAATATCCCTAGTCAGAGTATTATCGAGATTGGACATCGATAATGCGTAAGAGACTAATATTACATTTGTGCGCGTTGTGAGGGCACAATAGCATAGTTCTCATATATTGGGTATTGGATACTCATGCAAGTGTAATAGGAGGTTGTGTTTTACCGATGGTATGGAAAACAGCTTCGCTCTGGATAGACCCCTCGGAATTCCATTGGTAGTATGACTATGTGTCTATGGAAGTCCGAAATCAGGGTAGGTGTATTTGGTCTTAACCTGAGACTTGCACCGCTAATACTTGCGACAATCAATATGCTTTGGTTTTGGTCGTCCAGGGCTTTAACTGGTTCTGTGTACGCCTCTGCTGGGTATATGAGAATCGTAGTGTATTGGGTGTGATGTCAAGACGGAAGTATCACTCCAGTCATAGTGGAGATGATGTCACGTAGGATACGGAACTAGTACTCTTAAGTACTGCAGTCATCGGGATGATATGACTAGGTCATGTTCATCCGATTATAGAGACTAGTTACCAGACATCCGACATGTGCTTCGTACGGGGCAGACATAATTCCAGCCTCAGGCCTAGCACGTGACATCCGATACTGGATCGCAATACAGAATACTACGTATATTACGCCTGACATAGATTGTATATTCCAGTAAGAATATTTCTGGAGAATTGGGTAGGCACGGTGCTTTGCTAGAAGCCAACCATGTCTTGTAAATCCGTAAGCATGTGGTACGAGGTACAAACTTAATCGAATAGTCTGATAACCAGATTTATTGCCAACATATCCAGAGGTCTCGTGGGTCGTTTACCAAAGATTCACCGATGACAGTTGACTTAAACTAGAATTAATCTGGGATTAATTTAGAGAGATAAAATTAATCTGAGATTAATTGAGGCTTTATTTAATCTGGGATTAAATGTGTTCAGAAGAGAGAGAACACGATTAATTTGGAATTAATCAGTGAAATAAATTTAATAAATAAATTTGATTTTTCTATTTAATTTATTTGCATGGGCTAAAATTGATATATCGGATGTATTAATCGGAATTAGATTTCATTACGAAATTAAAGTTGGACTTTAATACGAGCGAACGGATTAATTTAGAATTAATTCGTAAACGGCATTCGTAATATATTTACAAGGCGTCGTCATTTAATTAAATTATATTTAATTATTTAGCGACGGAAATTCGTTTAATCAGATTAAACGGATTCAAGCCGCGACAAACATTCGTAGAATCCATTTGAATTTTGAATTCAAATGTGGGGCCCACTTAACATGTGGTAGTTGGGAGGGTAGTTGGCATTTATGCCAAGCCACCAACTTTCCAACTACCTTGGAATGGTTTTGGTGAAACCATTACCCACCACCTTGTTTAGGTGAAAATGGGTAAATTGGTTTTACCAAAAGGCATCTCTCTCTCATTACACAACACTTGACACAAATCAAACCCTAAGAACACTAAGCTTGGACGTGATCTTCCTATTCTTTCTCTTTGATTTTTTGGCAAAATCAACAAAGCTAGCACTTGTAGAAGTCTTCTAAGGTGATAGAGAAACCAACTCAAAGCTTGGAATCAACACAAAGGTTGGATCTTAGAGATCTTCATTCAAAATTTTAAAAGCTCCAATCCATTCAATGTAAGTAATTCCGCAACTTATAATGAATTTATGAACATCTTTGCTTGTTTATTAGATCCTTGGCATGTTCTAGGAACACTAACAATGGTTTCAAGAGCCAATTTTAAGCATGAAAATTTTAGGGTTCATGAGACTAAAATTTGGGGCTTTTGTGTTTTGAGCATGATTCCTTCAAAATGATGCTTTGAGCATGCTTAGATTATGTTAACTTAGAGTTGTGCATGATTAGATTTGGAATAAATTGATTGGATCAAATTTTTTTATTTCCTTAGTGTGGTTGAATAGGACTGCAGTGCACTGGGCAGTTTATTTTTGTTTTTATAACATCATTGGATGTGTTTAAATGCATGGTTAAATATTGATTGTTGGTTTGATTGGATTGGAATCAAATTCAATAATGTTATGTTAAATTCAAGAGCATGTTGAGCATGAAATGATGTGTTTTGGCTTCAATTTGTGTTGAGCATAAATTGATGGATTAAGCATGATTAATTAAGTTAATTGGTATTTTGGAAATATTGAGTTTAATTAATTAATCATGGCTAATACACTTTAATTAAAATAATTGTGATATTTGGAATATTATAATTATATAATAAGGCCTTTAAATTATGAATTGGGCTAAAAGTGTGTATTTGGGCTTAATGGGCTTGATTTGACCAAGTTTGGTTTTGGAATTTTGGATTAGAATCCAATTGGGCCCAAAATCAATTCCATAAAATCCAAATACATCACTTGGCCCTTTAAAGAATTTAATTGGGCCTAATGGGCCTAAATTGATTTGTTGGCAATATGGTGATTCCTATTGGGCCTTGGCATTTTGGGTTTGATCCATTATGGCCAAAGCCCATGCCTTAAGAATCAATAAAAGCCCATTGGACTTTAATTAAAATGGCATTGGATGTTATTGGGCCTTTGAGACCCATCAATATTGGATTTGGAATCCAAGTCTTTAAGGCTTATAAGTAAGTGTAAATATTTAATTTGGAATTAAATTGGAATTAGTATTGAATACAAATAAATTGGATTTAAAGTTGTAGTTCAATATAATTCAAGAATACTTACTTTGAGTATTTATTCTTAAACGAGTTTGACTCACGCAAATCAAATCGTTGTTTGAACATTGGATGGTCATTAATTCAAAGATTAATTAATTGGACTAGATTGATTGAATAACATGATTTGTATGAATACATGAATGTATTGCATGAATAATGTATATCGGATGGATATTAGAAGGGTGAGGGCAATTTTGGAAATTGTAATAAATTTAGAATTTATTAAATTGGACCTGTGTGTCCAGCCTATTACCTCCTTCTCATTAATTTCTCTTCTCACATATTCCCCTCAATGTAAATGAGGTTTCTTTAGAAGTGTTATGTAATTGGGTAGAAGTTAGAATAGTTATAGTCGGGGGAGAGGAAATGGAGTGATTTGTTCTAGGAACAATTTGTGACATATCCATCTGCATATCATTATTAATTTATTTATCGCGCCTTATATGCTTTAAGAATGCATGCTTAAGGGTGTATGATGAGACCTAATCAAAGATAATAAATTGGTTGCCAATTTACACGAAAACCCTCAAAACATATTAAGCATTTTTCCTTCCGTTGAGTGATTCTTACTCAAGATCCAAAGTTGGCATTGGTTTGTTGGCCAAAGTCAAGACCTTTTGTCAATTACGGATGTGTTTGAATCAGAGAGTTTTGTTCCATATCGGTGTCTTGTCCAAGTCGTGATTTGTTGGCCAAAGTCAAGATCACTTCTTGTCCATCGACATTGATTACGAAGCTTTCCATGTCAATGGGTCCCGCTTAACTGGAATCATTAAGCTTGTTGTGCCAAAGCCAAGGCTTAGTTGATTCAGAGGAAAAAGATTAGGAAAATATATTGGATATATTGGCATATATATTGTATATATGTTTCGGACTTGGATGTCCACCTACTGGATGAGATCCAATTGATCTTAGAGATCTACCTAGTTAAGTATCATACAATTTGTTGGCCACAGTCAAGATTGTGTGTTATTTAACGGGATCCTAGTCCACTAGGAAACTAGGTTTCCCGAGTACTCCACAGAGGGTTAGGGCTCGCCAAAAAATAATGGAAGGCTAGTATTGAATTTGTAATTTCATTCAAATACTTGCCAATACGCGCTCATTTCAATTTTCGTCATTATTTATTAATAAATATATTAGTTGGACTAATATTCAATTGTTGTTTTAATTAAACAGTTGGACTGTATTCAAACTACTTCATTTATAGTTGATTATATAATTAGATTATAGTAATCAATATATTTGAATTTTACCCTTCATTTATAGTTGATTATATAATTGGATTATAGTAATCAATATATTTGAAATTTACCGATCATTTATAATTGATTATATAATTGGATTATAGTAATCAATATATATATTGATTTTAACCAATAAAAGTATACTATTATATAGTTGGACTATAGTAATCATTATATTAAATAGTACCTGAAATTGTTGATTAAATAGTTGGACTATTAGAATCAAAATAAATTGAAAGATTAGTGTTTAAAATATAATCCTAGGGAAAATATATTTAACGACTTTATTTTTTTTCAAATTGGGAATAAAATTTCAGGATAGTCCTGGAAACTAAGAAGTTACTTTATTTGATAAAATAACTTCTTGGGCCTTAACCCGGAGTTAAGCAAATAATAGAGCATGATCTTTGGAAGATTCATGTGATGATAAATTTAGTGCTTAATCCTTTATGCTTGTCATAATGACTCCTTAATTTCGTCGTCATAACTAATGATTAGATCTTTAAACCATGATGTTGAAATTGAAGGATCTTCATAGGTCTATACTTAGATCTTAGAAGCATTAATTGCAATAGTAAACTCTTGGAGAGTTAATGGCTATGCTCAAGGAGCCAAAGCCAAAGTTTGTAATGGGGCAAGAAGCGCAAGGCGCATCTTACTTCAATATAATAGAAGGCCAAGGCTTGGCCAAAGGCTTCTAGAATTTGGAAAAGGGTAAAGGCAAAATCATTATTATCTTCTAGGAAGATAAATGACATATCTCATGATGTCTGTCCACACTGTGGCAAACGGGGTCACTGAAAGCGTGACTGCCGTATGGACAAGGCAAATATGAAGGAATTGAAGACGGGCAAAGCTATGACTTCATAAATTTTTGTCATAAACATGTTCACTACTAGTGTTAAAATTGGATTTTAAATACTTAGTGTGATACATAAATATATGTACTGATGTGCAGAATCTCCTATAGCAGGATACTGACTTCAAATGAGATTAATCTGCGAATATGAAACGGGATGACAGTCGTTGTTTTAAACGTAGAAACCTAAGTTTAGGAAATACCTTTTGGGTGTGTGCTTAAATTAGGAAACTGTTATAATATAACTAGTTTGACTAGAAACATTATCTCTATATCGAGTATAACTCGTTGCGAGTATACCTTTATATTCTAGAACACTAAAGTGTTTTATTTTATAAAGATGATATTGAGATAAACACATTAGATGTGAATAACAGTATTTAATATTGAATATAAATAAATCTCGAACATATAACATGACAACAAGTAGCTCAAACTGATTTGATCAGATAAGAATTATATGTGGCAGTGTTGTCTGGGACACATTAAACAAGACTCGTATATCCATACTTTTGAAGAGTGGATATTAGGACGGATTTGATTCTATTCAAATGATGTCTATGAATCTAGTTTATAAGGCAAAGTGTATGAAACAACTTTACTTGGTAAAAGTGTATGTGCCACCGATTTGTTAACCGTCGTTTATAGTAACGTAAGTGGGCCCATGTCTAGCTAGGCTAAATGTGGAAATGAATGTTTTGTGACCTTTACGGATGTGGCATCGCGTTATGGTTATGTGTTTCTTATGAAACACGAATCGAAAACTTTTAGAGTTTCGACACGAAATAGATAAACAGATCGGCTAAAGTATTAAAACTATCACGGTTCGACCATGATGAAAATACTTAAGCAGTAAGTTTCTCAAATACTTGAAAGAGTATAGTATTCTTTCAATGAGGACTCCTCCTGGAACATGTCAATTTGATGGTGTGTCCAAATGGAGAAACCAAATTTTGTTAGACATGATAAGGTTAATCATGAGTCGCTCTGAGCTACCATTTTCCTTCAAAAGGATAAGCATTAACAGTGCAATACTATTTGAATAAGGTTCCATGAAAATCTGTTAGACAGAATTCATATTTAATATGAACAGGAAAGAAACATGGTTTTCTCACTCCTGAAGATTTGGGAATGCTAGGCATACGTTTGGATGATACCAAACTAGAACCCAAATCGGATAAGTGCCTAAATTGTAGGTTATCATAGGGAAACCAAAGTATAGTACTTATTCATCTCACATGAGAACAATGTAATTGTTGCTCGCCATGCGTTTTTCCTAAGAGGAATACCGATATGCAGTGGTAAGTGGGAGGATAGTAAAACTCGATGAAAATCGGAGTAATACTGTTCGAGGCACCTAGTACTTAATGGAACACAAACAGTTCATCAAGGATGAAATTGTACCACAATCTTCGAATACACAAGAACCGCGTTAGTCGGAGAGAGTCAGAAAACAACCTGGGAGGTATGGGTTTCTGATCTTACCTCATAAAGATGTCAATCTTATTGAGGAAGACGAACTGACTACAAATGAGGAAGTGATACAAGGTATCGACTCCCCATTATGGCAAAGTGCCATGAAGTCCGAAATGGATTCCATGTATACCAACTATGTTTAGAGACTAGGTGATGTACCATAAGGCATTGTGCCTATTGGTACTATATAAGTCTTCAAGGAACATACATGGATGGAACATACCAACGTACTAAGCTAGGCTTGTAGCGAAAAGGTATCGTTATCAACATTGGTGTCGATTACAACGAAACCTTTTACTTGTTGCCATGGATAAATCTATTAGGATAATGCTTGTTGATGCTGCATGTTTCATTCATCAAATATGGCAGCTGAACGTCAAAATCGCTTTCCTTAAACGGAAACCTCTTTGGAGGATGTTTATAACATCCTGAAGTTTTTTCGTACCAAAACTAGCAAATAAGATTTACAGGTTATTCGATCCATGTATGGATTGAAGTAAGCATTGGGTTTTGGCTTGAACTATCGTTTTTATGTAATCATAATGGTGTATGATTTGATTCAAAATGAATATGATTCTTGTGTATATAAGGAGGTTAGTGGGAGCGCACTGACAATGATGTCCTAAATAATGATGTTATGTCATTTCTTGGAAATGATATTCCCATATTACAATCGGTGAAAGCTTGGCTTTCATGAAAATTCTCCGTAGAATTCTTGGGAGAAACAACCTTTATTCTAGGAATAAAGATCTACTGGGATAGATTTAAATTTGTTAACACTCTCTGAGAACTCGTACATTGAAAAATGTACGTGACCTGGTGTCTCATATGCTTTGAGCATATGGAGTCACAAATAGGTCAATCCAAGTGATAGTCACTGGATTGATATTAAGAACATTCATTAGTATCTTAGAGAACTAATGATGATGTCTTAAACTATGGAGAATGAGAACTTGAAGTGACTGGGATCACTGCTGCAAGTTTCCTAACCGATAAAAACAACTATACTATACAGTTTGAATAACGGAATAGTGAGCTGGAAATCTTCCAAGCAAGACACTGTTACCGAATAAACAAAAAATGTGGGTTATTGCTGCAGCTGAGGCAACAATAGAAGCCATTTGGGTCGATGATAAATCTAATTAGATTAGATATAGTTCTGTTAGCAGCTGAGCTAGGCGTCAGCACAGGCTAAAGAGTTAATGGTTTCATCAACGATCCAAATATATACTTCGACTATTCATCTGATTTGTTCGGATCATACATCATGGCGATGTGATGATCGAATAAATCGCATCAGACGATAATCACGCAAATCCGCTGACGAAAGCCTTTCCTCAGCAATTTGAGCGAACCGTAAATAGTTCGGGTGTACGACAATCGAGTGACTGGCTATAGGCCAAGTGGGATATTGTTGGATAATTATGACCCATAGCGTCACTATTTGTACAGATCATGGTGTTGTTGTACAAATTAACTATGTGACAAGGAGATTGCACTCTTATCATTTGTGATTAGATCACCTAGATGTATAAATGATAGGAGGTTCTTATGATTAGTTCATGGATTAAGATGATATGAGACATTATCAGTCCTCGAAGGATTAATCATTAAATATCCATAGTCAGAGTATTATCGAGATTGGACATCGATAATGCGTAAGAGACTAGTATTACACTTGTGAGCGTTATGAGGGCACAATAGCATAGTTCTCATATATTTGGGTATTGGATACTCATGCAAGTATAATAGGAGGTTATGTTTTACCGATGGTACAGAAAACAGCTTCGCTCTGGATAGACCCTTCGGAATTCCATTGGTAGTATGATTATGTGTCTATGGAAGTCCGAAATCAGGGTAGGTGTATTTGGTCTTAACCTGAGACTTGTACCACTAATACTTGCGATAATCAATATGCTTTGGTTTTGGTCGTCCAGGGCTTTAACCGGTTCTGTATACGCCTCTGCTGGGTATATTGAGAATCGTAGTGTATTTGGTGTGATGTCAAGACGGAAGTATCACTCCAGTCATAGTGGCGATGATGTCACATAGGATACGGAACTAGTACTCTTAAGTACTGCAATCATCGGGATGATATGACTAGGTCATGTTCATCCGATTATAGAGACTAGTTACCAGACATCCGACATGTGCTTCGTACGGGGCAGACATAATTCCAGCCCCAGGCCTAGCACGTGACATCCGATACTGGATCGCAATACAGAATACTACGTATACTACGCCTGACATAGATTGTATATTCCAGTAAGAATATTTCTGGAGAATTGGGTAGGCACAGTGCTTTGCTATAAGCCAACCATGTCTTATAAATCCGTAAGCATGTGGTACGAGGTACACACTTAATCGGATAGTCTGATAACCGGATTTACTGCCAACATATCCAGAGGTCTCTTGGGTCGCTTCCCAAAGATTCACCAATGACAGTTGACTTAAACTAGAATTAATCTGGGATTAATTTAGAGAGAGAAAATTAATCTGGGATTAATTGAGGCTTTATTTAATCTGGGATTAAATGTGTTCGGAAGAGAGAGAACGCGATTAATTTGGAATTAATCAGTGAAATAAATTTAATAGTTAAATTTGGTTTTTCTATTTAATTATTTGCATGGGCTAAAATTAATATATCGGATGTATAATCAGAATTAGATTTCATTACGAAATTAAAGTTGGACTTTAATACGAGCGAACGGATTAATTTAGAATTAATTCGTAAACGACATTCGTAATATATTTACGAGGCGTCGTCATTTAATTAAATTAGATTTAATTATTTAGCGATGGAAATTCGTTTAATTAGATTAAATGGATTCAAGCCGCGGCAAACATTCATAGAATCCATTTGAATCTTGAATTCAAATGTGGGGCCCAATTAACATGTGGTAGTTGGGAGGGTAGTTGGCATTTATGCCAAGCCACCAACTTTCCAACTACCTTGGAATGGTTTTGGTGAAACCATTTACCCAACCACCTTGTTTAGGTGAAAAGGGTAAATTGGTTTTACCAAAAGGCATCTCTCTCTCTCATTACACAACACTTGACACACATCAAACCCTAAGAACACTAAGCTTGGGCGTGAGCTTCCTCATTCTTTCTCTTTGATTTTATGGCAAAATCAACAAAGCTAGCACTTGTAGAAGTCTTCTAAGGTGATAGGGAAACCAACTCAAAGCTTGGAATCAACACAAAGGTTGGATCTTGGAGATCTTCATTCACAACTCAAAGCTTGGAATCAACACAAAGGTTGGATCTTGGAGATCTTCATTCAAAATTTTAAAAGCTCAAATCCATTCAATTTAACTAATTCCGTAACTTATAATGAATTTATAAACACCTTTTCTTTCTTATTAGATCCTTGGCATTTTCTAGGAACACTAACATTGTTGACTTGGTTGAATAATTCATTAAAGTGTAATGATTTAAAAATGCAAGTTAACAAGTTGAACTTAAATGAAACAAATGAAAATATCTTGATATTTTCTTACTACCATTTTCGGCCAAGGTCAATTAGGGATGGTATATATTATTTTATTTCATCTTTTAGGGTTTAACAAGTTCATTTGAAACCAAAATAACACAAAAGTGAGTTGAGAGCAAAGTTTGAAGACTAAAGGGAAAAGGCTTGAAAAAGCTTATTTTTGTAAGTCTTTCGTTAATGTCTTCAACCTGAAATATGTTTCTAACATGCTTAGCTTCATTTTGTGATGCTTTGATGTTATCTCTACTCTTATAGTTTGTGTTTATATGGTTGTGAACTTGAATGAAAGATTGATGCATGTAAGTAACCTTGAAATGGTTTCTAAGGCTTACTTTTTTATTTTTGGAAAATCAAGTTGTCATTATAGAGTTTCTTAGCCACTCCTTGGTGATCTAGAATTGTTCTTGTAGGTTTATATCTAGGTCCCAAGATCAAACAAGCAATGAAATACATGTGTGAATACATCAATGGAGGTAGCGGAATACTCACATCGATCGGTTGAGAGATGCGGCAAGCAACAAAACTTTAAAATCCTCACTGCAATGGGCGTGAACTGCAGTGAATTTACTCACTGTTTTGGCTTCAAATTTGGTCCTTCGTCAAGCTCCAAGCTTCGTCGAACGGATCCCGCCTCATGGGTGAACCTCCCTAACACCTTCGCAAGTCTCGTAAGTGTGCTAGTACTTGTGTTTTTGCAACAAAAACCACTCATTGCCTCCCTTGAAGCTCACGGTAGTGAGCTGTGAAGAAGAAAGAAAAACAACCCTTTTGGGCGTGAGAAAAGAGAAGAATTGGTGGTGTTGTGTAATGGTTAAGTTATAAAATGAATTACAAAAATGCTTTATATATTTTTCCAAAAAATTAATAAGCATTTACCATTTTAATTTATCAAATAAAGTAAATGGTAATGGCTCTCTAAACCACCAACACTATTCCAACAACACCCATCACTATTCAATGTCACTTTATCAAAGTGACTTGATGTGTGTCTATCAATCAATCAACTCAATCACATCAATCAATCACATCACTCAAAGTGACTTTTGATTTGACGCTTGATGTGACGAATGATTTGACGCTTGATGTGACTTGCGTCGCCGCACTCGAATTCGAAATGCGAATGCGCTCGCAATCACACTCGGGCTCCGTTTCGCTAATTCCCAATTAGCGAATTTTCCGTTGCGTCGTAATTAAATGATTACGCCTAGCGAATTCACTATTCACGTCGCTAACGAATTAATTCTAAATTAATTCGTTCGCTCGAATTAAAATCTAATTTTAATTCCGCGTCGAAATCTAATTTCATTTAATATATCGAATATATTAATTTACCGATTAATTCTAAATTAATCATTCTCTCTCTTTAGACGATATTTTATCCCAGATAAAATATTTCTGTAATTAATCCTAGATTAATTTTCTCTCTCTTCTATATAATCCCAGATTATTAATGAGTGCGAGTTATGCGTCATCGGTGCATTATCGGGAAGCGACCCATGAGATCCCCGGATAAGTCGGCAGTAAATACGGTCGTCGGAGTATCCGAATCACGTACGTACCAAGTACTACGTTCTATCGATTTACGAGACAAGATCGGCTTCTAGCAAAGCACGAAGTCTACCCAATTCTCCGGTCATATTCATCTAAGAATATTTAAGATATATATCAAGCGTAGTGTACCAAGTATCGTGTATATTGGTCCAGTATCGGATAGTCACGTGCTAGGGCTGGGGCTGGATAAGTGTCTGCCCCGTCCGAAGCACATGTCGGATGTCTGGTAACTAGTCTCTATAATCGGATATACATGACATTGTCATAATATCCCGATGGCCGGCCAGCACTTAAGAGCACTAATACCGTATCCTGCGTGACATCATCTCCACTATGACTGGAGTGATACTTCCGTCTTGACATCACACCCAATACTCTACGATTCTCAATATACCCAGCATTGGCGTACACAGAACCTGTTACAGCCCTAGACGACCTCACTAAAGTATATTGATTGTCGTAAGCATTAGCGGTGTAAGTCTCAGGTTAAGACCAAATACACCTACCCTGATGTCGGACTCCCATAGACACGTAGTCATAATACCAATGGGATTCCGAGGGGTCTATCCAGAGCGAAGCTGTTTCCCGTACCATCGGTGAAACACAACCTCCTATCGCACTTGCATAAGTATCCTATACTTAAATATATGAGAAATATGATGTTGTGCCCTCACAACGCGCACAAGTGCAATACTAGCCTATTCCGCATTATCGATGTCCAGTCTCGACAATACTACGACTAGGGATATTTAATGATTAATCCTTCGTGGACTGATACTGTCTCATATCATTCTCAATCCAGGAACTAATCATATGGACCTCTCTTCATTTATACATCTATGGTGATCTAATCACAAATGATAAGAGTGCAATTTCCTTGTCACATAGTTAATTTGTACAACAACACTATGATCTGTACAAATAGTGACGCTATGGGTCATATTATCCAACAATCTCCCACTTGGCACATAGCCAGTCACTCAAGTGTCGTACACCCGAACTATGTACGGTTCGCTCAAATTGCTGAGAAAAGGTTTTCGTCAGCGGATTTTCATGATTATCGTCTGACGCAATTTATACGATCACCACATCGCCACGATGTATGATCCGAACGAATCAGATGAATATAGAAGTATATATCTGGATCGTCGATGAGACCTTTAATTCTTTAGCCTTGTGCTGACGCCTAGCTCAGCTGCTAACAGAACTATATCTAATCTAATTAGATTTATTTTCGACCCAAATGGCTTCTATTGCTGCCTCAGCTGCAGCAATAATCCGCATTTGTTGTTAATTCGGCAACAGTATCTTGCTCGGAAGATTTCCAGCTCACTGTCCCGTTATTCAAACTTTATAGTACCGCAGTATTTAACTGTTTGGAAACTTGCGGCAGTGATCCCAGTCACTTCAAGTTCTCCTTCTCCATAGTTTAGACAACATCTTTAGTTCTCTAAGATAGTAATAGATGTCCTTAACTTCAATCCATTGACTATCACTTGGATTGTCCTGATTGTGACTCCATATGCTCAAAGCGTATGTGACACCATATCAAGTACATTTTAATGTACAATTTCCCAGAGAGTGTTAACAACTCCAAATCTATCCCAGTAGATCTTTATTCCTTGAATAAAGGTGTTACTCCCCAGAATTCTACGGAGAGTTTCTTATGAAAGCCAAGCTTTCACCGATTGCTTTATGGGAATTTCATTATCAGCGCTCTCCCACTAACCTCCTTATATACACAAGAATCATTTCGTTTTGAGTCAAATCATAAACCATTATGATTATTTCAAAATGATAGTTCCAAGAACCTATGCTTGCATCAATCCAAACATGGATCGAATAACCCGCAAATCTTGTTTGTCGGTTATACAAAATCGTCAGGATGTTGAAAACATCCTCCAAAAGGTTCTTTTTCAGGAAGGCGATTTTGATCTTTAACTGACACATTTCATAAATGAAATATGCAGTATCAACAAGCATCATCAAAATGGATTTACTATGGCAACAGGTAAAAGGTTGAACCGTAATCAACACAATGTTGATAACGATACCTTTCCGTCATAAGCCTAGCTTTGTACGTTGGTATGTTGCCGTCCATGTATGTCTTCCTTGAAGACTTACATTGTACCAATAGGCACAATGCCTTACGGTACAACGACTAGTATCCAAACATAGTTGTTATACATGGTATCCATTTCGCACTCATGGCACTTTGCCATAATAGGGAGTCGATACCTCGTATCACTTCCTCAAAACGTAGTCGGATGGTACACCTCTATAAGATTGACATCTTTAAGGGGTTACATCAGAAACCCATACTCCAGGTTGTTTTCTGATTCTCTCCGATCTACGCGGTTCTTGTGTATTCGAAGATTAATGGTTTAATTTCATCCTTGATGAACTATTATGTTCCATTACGGACTTCATGCCTGAATAGTATTACTCCGATTTTCATCGAGTATCACTATCCTCCCACTGACCACTGCATATCGGTGTTCCTCTTAGGAAAACCTCATGGTGAGCAACAATCATATTGTTCTCATGTGAGATTTATAAGTACTATACTTATGGTTTCCCTTAGGATAACCTATATATGGCACTTATCCAATTTGGGTCCTTAGTTTGGTATCATCCAAACGTTATGCCCGGCATACCCAAATTATTAGGAATGAGAAACCCTGTTTCTTTCCTGTTCATATCCTATATGATATCTGTCAAACAGATTTATATGGAACCTTATTCTTAATAAGTTTTGCACTGTTAATACATATCATGTTGAAGGAAATGATAGCTCAGAGCGACTCGTGATAAACCTTATCATGTCCAACAAAAATTCGGTTTTTAGTTTGGACACACCGTCAAACTGATGTGTCTCGGGAGGAGTCCTCATCTGAAAGAATACTATACTCTTTCATGTATATTTGAAACTTACTGCTTAAGTATTTTCATTACGGTCTTACCGTGACGGCATAATACTATAGTCGATCTGTTTATCTACTTCGTGTCGAAACCATAATAGTTTCCGATTTGTGTTTTTCAAAGAAACACAATAACCACAACGTGATGCCACATCCGTTAAGGTCACGAATATTCATGTTCACATCTAGCCTAGCTAGATATGGGCCCACTAACTTCACCATGAATAGGGCTAACAGATCGGTGGCACTTACACTACTTACCAAGTAAACAGTGTTTTAGGTACTTTACCTAACAAACTAGATTCGTAGACTTTATTTGAATAGTCAAATCAGTCCTAGTACCCACTCTTCAAAAGTGCGGATATACGAGTCTTGTTTAATTCTGTCCTAGACTACAATGCCACAAATAAGTCTCTACTTGATCAAATCAATTTGAGCTATTTATTTGTCATTTTATATGTTTGGAGATTTTAATTATATTCAAAATATAAATTCTGTTATTCACATCTAATGTGTTTATCTCAGTATCATCTTTATATAATGAAACACTTAGTGTTCTAGAATATAAAGGTTTATCCACAATGGATTAAACACTGATATAGAGATAATGTCTCTAGTCAAACTAGTTACATTATAACAGTTCCTAATTAAGTACACACCCGAATGGTAGTTCCTAAACTTAGGTATCTACGGTCGAAACAGCGACTTTCGTCCCGTTTTCCGATTCGCAGAGCAATCTCAGCTTGAAGTCAGTATCTGCTCAAGCAGATTCTGAACATCAATACATATATTTTATGTACCACACTAAGTATTTAAAATCTAATTTCAATACTAGTATGAACATAACTTTGACAATCATTTTTAAAGTAAGAGCCTTGCCCTTTCTTTAATTCCTTCGTGTCTGCCATATCCAAATGGTAGTCACTTTGGGATATGTCAATTATCCTTTTCAATATTTCAGGAACCTTAGGCCAAGCCTTGGGTTTTAGAATATCGAAACGATGTGCACCTCGTGCTACATGCCCAATTGCAAACTTTGACTTTATCTCCTCTAGAATAGTCAATTAATTCTCCAAGAATTATAAATTGCAATTTTAATACTTCTTAAATCTAAAATTAGATTTATGACAAGTATATTAAATTAAGCACTAAAGTCATCATCACATAAATCTTCCAAAGATTTTATGCTCTACTTATTTGTTTAATTTTGGGCTTAGGTTATAATAAGTTATTTTATCAAATAAAGTAACCTATTATTTATTCCCAATTTGAAAATTAAATCATTTAAAATATTTAATCCCAGATTATATTTTAAATATCCAACTTTTCAATTCTTCTTGATTTCAATAGTCCAACTATTTAATCAATCAAGATTAGTGGTACTATATATTATAATGATTATAATAGTCCAACTATATAATCAAATATAATCCAAATTAATTAACCTCAATTACATTGATTACTATAATCCAATTATAAAATCAACTGTAAACTGAAATTAATTAATTCAAATATATTGATTAATATAATCCAATTATATATAATCAAGTATAATACAGTCCAACTGTTTATTAAAACAACAATTTAATATTAGTCCAACTAACATTTAATATTACGACGAAATAATTTGAATGAGCGCGTATGGCGAGTAATTGAACGAATATTGCAAATTCAATTCTTGCCTCCCACTATTTTTCGTCGAGCCTCTAACCCTCTGTCAAGTACTCGGGAAACCGTGTTTCCTAGTGGGCTAGGATCCCGTTAAATATCACACAATCTTGACTTTGGCCAACAAATTGTATGATAATTAACTAGGTAGATCTCGAAGATCAATTGGATCTCATCCAACTCCTAGATCCAGTAGGTGGACATCCAAGTCCGAAACATATATCTTATATATGCCTATATATCTAATATATACCCTAACCTTTTCCTCTAAATCAACTAGGCCTTGGCTTTGGCACAACAAACCTAATGATCCCAGTCAAGCGCGGACCCATTGACCATGGAAGCTTCGTAATCAATGTCGTTGGACAAGAAGTGGTCTTGACTTTGGCCAACAAACCACAACTTGGACAAGACACACCATATGGAACAAAGCCTCGTGATTCAAACACATCTTCGACGACGGACAAGGGCTTGACTTTGGCCAACAACCCATGCCAATCTAGGATCTTGAGTAAGAATCACTCAATGGAAGGAAAAGAGCATGATATTTGATGAGGGCTTTTCGCGTGCAAATTGGCTACCAATTTAATTATCTTGTTAAGGTCTCATCATCATACACCCTTAAACATGCATTCTAAATACATAATAAAGGGCATATGAAATAAAGTAATAATGATATGCATATGGATACTTAACATTTTGATCCTAGATCAAATCTCTCCCTTTCTCACTCAAGCTAGCACTTGTATTACTTCTACCCGTTACACTACACTTCTAAAGAAACCTCATTTACATTGAGGGGAATAGGTGAGAAGAGAATACAAAGAGAATAGAGGTGATAAGGCTGGACACGCAGGTCCAATTTAATAAATCGAATTTATTTCAACAATTTCCAAAATTGCCCCACCCGACTAATATCCATCCTATATACATTATTCATTCATCACAACCACGTATTCACACAAAAGCATGCTATCAATCAATCTAATCAAATTAATTAATCTGATAATTATGTGATCATCCAATGTTCAAACAACGATTTGATTTTGCTCGAGTCAAACTCGTTTTGCGAATAAGTACTCAAAGTACGAATTCATGAATTAAATTAAACTACAACATTAAATCAAATTTAATATGTATTTAATACTAATTCACAATTCAATTCCAAATTAATATTACACTTTATTTAATAAACCTTTAACGACTTAAATTCCAAATTTAATCGCTTCGGGTCTCAAAGCCCGATTAACGTCCAACGTCAATTCAATTCAAGTCTAATGGGCTTTAATTAATTTCTATAAGGCGTGGGCTTCGGCAACCAAAGCCAATCAAGGAGTAACCCCATAAGCCCAGAAATCAATTTAGGCCCATTAGGCCCAATTAAACTTTAAAGGTTCATTAGTCGCATTTGGGCTTTATGGTAGTGGTTTTGGGCCCAATTGGATCCAATCCATTTGGCCTAAACCCAACTTGATAAAATCAAGCCCAATAAGCCCAATTACAACTTAATAAGCCCAAATCCAATTTAAAGGTACCAAATACATTAATTACACAAATCCAATTTCGCAATTTAATTACCTAAAGTGCATTACATGATTAACCAACTAAATCAATATTTCCAAAACACTAAATTAGTCCAATAATCATGCTCATTATCATTATCATATGTCCAACACAAAAATTGAAAAATCAAACCCATTACATGCTTTAATGCACTCGGCCAAAGAGGGATTTTGTGTCCGATTGGTTTCAATCCAATCGAACCCACAATCGACATCAAATCACCATCCTAAATGATTTCCAATACATCCAATGTTCAAAAATCAAAATACCAAGACATTTAAGGGCATCATCCAATTCGGTCAACATGATTAATTGGGGGATTTTATGTTCAATTCAAAATCCAATCCAATTCGATTCAAATTAACATTATCCTATATGATTCTAACTAACTCATCCAATGAATCAAAATCGAAAAATTCCAAATTACCAAAATCCAATTTACATTCGGCCAAGGTATAATTTTTGGGGAAAATAATTCCAAATCATTTTTCAACAAATTGGTCCAACCAAAATGCAATTAGACATGTTATAAGCATACTCAAACAATCAATTTATTCAAATCATGCTCAACACAAATTTACCCAATTTTAAGCCCTACATTTTCATGCTTGAACCTATAGCTCTTGATGCCATTGTTAGGTTTATATCTAGGTCCCAAGATCAAACAAGCAATGAAATACATGTGTGAATACATCAATGGAGGTAGCGGAATACTCACATCGATCGGTTGAGAGATGCGGCAAGCAACAAAACTTTAAAATCCTCACTGCAATGGGCGTGAACTGCAGTGAATTTACTCACTGTTTTGGCTTCAAATTTGGTCCTTCGTCAAGCTCCAAGCTTCGTCGAACGGCCCGCCTCATGGGTGAACCTCCCTAACACCTTCGCAAGTCTCGTAAGTGTGCTAGCACTTGTGTTTTTGCAACAAAAACCACTCATTGCCTCCCTTGAAGCTCACGGCAGTGAGCTGTGAAGAAGAAAGAAAAACAGCCCTTTGGGCGTGAGAAAGAGAGAAGAATTGGTGGTGTTGTGTAATGGTTAAGTTATAAATGAATTACAAAAATGCTTTATATATTTTCCAAAAAATTAATAAGCATTTACCATTTTTTAATTTATCAAATAAAGTAAATGGTAATGGCTCTCTCAACCACCACCTATTCCAACAAACCCATCACTATTCAATGTCACTTTATCAAAGTGACTTGATGTGTGTCTATCAATCAATCAACTCAATCAAATCAATTAATCACATCACTCAAAGTGACTTTGATTTGACGCTTGATGTGATGAATGATTTGACGCTTGATGTGACTTGCGTCGCCGCACTCGAATTCGAAATACGAATGCGCTCGCAATCACACTCGGGCTCGGTTCGCTAATTCCCAATTAGCGAATTTTCCGTTGCGTCGTAATTAAATGATTACGCCTAGCGAATTCACTATTCACGTCGCTAACGAATTAATTCTAAATTAATTCGTTCGCCTCGAATTAAAATCTAATTTTAATTCCGCGTCGAAATCTAATTTCATTTAATATATCGAATATATTAATTTACCGATTAATTCTAAATTAATCATTCTCTCTCTTTAGACGATATTTTATCCCAGATAAAATATTTCCGTAATTAATCCTAGATTAATTTTCTCTCTCTTCTATATAATCCCAGATTATTAATGAGTGCGAGTTATGCGTCATCGGTGCATTAGGGAAGCGACCCATGAGATCCCCGGATAAGTCGGTAGTAAATACGGTCGTCGGAGTATCCGAATCACGTACGTACCAAGTACTACGTTCTACCGATGATTACGAGACAAGATCGGCTTCTAGCAAAGCACGAAGTCTACCCAATTCTCCGGTCATATTCATCTAAGAATATTTAAGATATATATCAAGCGTAGTATACCAAGTATCGTGTATATTGGTCCAGTATCGGATAGTCACGTGCTAGGGCTGGGGCTGGATAAGTGTCTGCCCCGTCCGAAGCACATGTCGGATGTCTGGTAACTAGTCTCTATAATCGGATATACATGACCTTGTCATAATATCCCGATGGCCGGCCAGCACTTAAGAGCACTAATACCGTATCCTGCGTGACATCATCTCCACTATGACTGGAGTGATACTTCCGTCTTGACATCACACCCAATACTCTATGATTCTCAATATACCCAGCATTGGCGTACACAGAACCTGTTACACAGCCCTAGACGACCTCAACTAAAGTATATTGATTGTCGTAAGCATTAGCGGTGTAAGTCTCAGGTTAAGACCAATACACCTACCCTGATGTCGGACTCCCATAGACACGTAGTCATAATACCAATGGGATTCCGAGGGGTCTATCCAGAGCGAAGCTGTTCCCCGTACCATCGGTGAAACACAACCACCTCCTATCGCACTTGCATAAGTATCCTATACTTAAATATATGAGAAATATGATGTTGTGCCCTCACAACGCGCACAAGTGCAATACTAGCCTATTTCGCATTATCGATGTCCAGTCTCGACAATACTACGACTAGGGATATTTAATGATTAATCCTTCGTGGACTGATACTGTCTCATATCATTCTCATCCAGGAACTAATCATATGGACCTCTCTTCATTTATACATCTATGGTGATCTAATCACAAATGATGAGAGTGCAATTTCCTTGTCACATAGTTAATTTGTACAACAACACTATGATCTGTACAAATAGTGACGCTATGGGTCATATTATCCAACAGTTCTAGCATTATTTCAAAGTGGTGAGGCTTTTTTGGTGAAGTATTGAATGGATTAAAGTGTTGGATTAAAGATTTGGTAAATTGCTCAATTTGATGAAATTGAAAAATTAGGGTTCATAACCCTCTCCAAATTTGGGGTGTTTCATATATGTGATTTATTATGTAATTTATATGATTCATGTAAAATTTTGGGTTGATTGGATTTGATCTTGGCATGTTTAGAACACAAAAGGACCAAATTATAATAAATCGAAAATGTGGGGTGCTCTCGGCAATTTCAGAAAAGTTTGGGGTTTTGTTGCAAATCTGATTTTGATGTATTGGATATGTTGGAAATCATTTTAGAAGTGATTTAGAATCATCCAAAATTATATTTTACAATTTATGGTCTAAAATGATCAATTTGTAAATTTATGGGGCAATTCGGTAATTACTAAGAAATTTGATCTCTTTTGTAATTTTTCAGAATTTGAAAATTGGGTAATTTAATAAATAAGTTTATTTAATTGATCCAAGAAAATTTTGAAATCGGAAAATTTTGATTTTCCATTTCCGCTGCGTTACCCGATTTTCCGACATAAAACCCCAACAAAATGGTATCAGAGCGAGTCTGATTTTGGCCACCCTAATATGATTATGCCTTTTAAATTCAATGTTTAATTTATTCTTTACTTGTTGCATGCATGTATTTATTTATTTGATTAAATAATTAAAAGAATCTTTTTGCGAAAAATCCCTAAATAATGAGGTTTTTTGTAATTTTTGTATTTGATGCATATTACATGATCTGTCTTGTCAATACGGTTTATGAATATTTTTTTGTGACTACATCCGAGACTGTGCCTCTGCTGTGAGGGTGTAGCCGATATAGATTTATTTATACCAGATGTATGTCAGATACTAGATAAATTCAAGCGAAAGCGCAATCCTGAACGTGCCCTAGCTGTCAAGGTTACGCAAGTAGCTTGAGTTTATCATTGACGAGTTTAACCTTGGTACGTCTCCTTGTGGGCCTGCCTTAGCAGTCACAACGAGAAACGATCAGGACCGTAAACCCAAGAGTCACTAGTGAGTGATTGACAAATGAGTTGTCTACCTGATGAATATACGTAGGCGAGACCGTGCCTCTACTGTGAGTCGAAATATATTCATGGGGTCCACTTCCCATTATGGAATTCGATTTAATTATTGAATTCTCTTTTTCCGTTGAGGATTACGGTATTACGTAAAATAATGGGAGGCACTGCTAAGTTTAAAAATTCCATAACTTAGGCAGTGTGTATTATTATGGAAATTGCCGCTTGTTTGTTTCCTTATTCTATTTTTTTTATAGAATTGAACTTTTATTCACTGCACACATATTTTGATATGTTATCTGACTTGACTCTTGGTTGCAGTTATTCTATAATAGATTCTAGATACTATTAGACTAGGATATTATTAGATTGGTCTAAACCATCGGGAACTGTTGTTCCGATTTTCTTGAAAAATCAAGATGGTTAATGACTTAGTTTCTAAGTCATGATAGATAATCTAGATAAATATCCATTTTAGGATATATTACTTTAGAGAGAATAGTTTCTTATGCAGTAAGAATTGACTTGAATTAGTTCATGTCTCGAGATTCTTGACTGGCATTAAGAAAGCCCCATTAGGTATTTGTTTATCTAGTAATGGCGTTTCTTAGCTTTAGTGACCTTTAGAGGCAATGTGTTTGACACAATTTGCTAATCAATTATTTGCAATTGTTGTGAATAGTTGAAGGCAAATAGTAAAGCTAAAGAAAGGAGATGCGTATAGTTGTGTATAGAAAATATCGATTTTCACAATACTAAAACTATAGGTATTAGATACAAGATCTCTCATCTAGTTATTTAAAATATTAGTTAATGATTGTTTTGATATTTGATATCGGAACTTGCGACTATTGGATAGTTACTTGTTCTTTATAAACAATTGTTATATATTTTAAATATAACTAGTAATGTCATTGACGTTGAGATAAACATTAAGAAAAATTATTTGGTAAAATAAATAATTTAGAACGGTGTTTTATGAGATTTTATCACTTAAGCATTGGATGCTTATTCCGTATGGTAAATGATGGTTTGATATGAGATCACACCACATATCCTTATCCATTTAATGAATATTGTATTCGGGAAGGTGATTAAAATCTCGTTTAACCAATGATTTTTCATTGGACCACCAGATTTATTAAATTGATACATAAGATGTATGTAGTTTAATGAATTGTAATTGCTTAAGGTAGTTTTCTTTATTTCATACTTAGTTTATGAATTGTCATAACTTAGTTACGTGTTTCTGAAGGAACACATATTGAACGTCTTGAAAGTATCAAGAAATTTCAATCTGTTCTGATGAAACGTAGATTGAACATTTTGACTTGTTCAAATATATTCAATCTGAAGTTTTTTGAGAACTCTATCCTTAAAAATCATTACATGTCTTTGAACTGTTCAAATATCTTTGATACGATCAAACATATGAATTTAAAGCAATTAGTTCTAAGGTTATTCGGTGAATATGATTCTTGTTCAATATTATTCTTCCATGATTCCATCTTGATGGAATTGAGTAGTGGGAGCAGTCGAATCTTATATGATTTGATTCGTTTGATATTGAATGTTACCGAATTAGTTTCAATACTCTTGGGGATATGCTCCAGTAACACTAGTTCATCTTTTTAATTAAGGTTCTATTAATTGCTACAGTTACATGTATGATATGTATAGGTAGAAAATCCGAATCTTGAAAAGTTTGAGATTTGAATCTTTCTTTTATATAATAGTTATATAATGGAAATTACTTCGAAGGTATAAGTAAAAGTTTATCGTTTATTCTGTTTAATATAATATTGTATTCTATTTAATAGAATATCTTTCCTACGATCCTAAGTAATAAAATTGTTTTATCACTTGGTGTGTAACATCGGATGTTAATTATTGTAGAAAAGACTTGACTTATTGAAGTCAAATGTGAGAATGATAAATTATAAATGGAAATATGTAATTAATAAGATGAAACAACCCTTATACATCTTCTATATAAGTCTAATAAGATATCAGAATCATTTACGAGTATTTGATACTTAATGGTTCTATTGTTTTCTTATCGAATAAAATTATCCTATAACTTATGATGGAAGCGATATTTGATATCGACTCTGGAAGTTCACTATTGAACCATACATCTAAGATTGTTCATAGCTTACTACGATCAAGTTTTGAACTTGATTAAGCTTTCATTATGAATTAGTTCATGATATGTGCTAATTGTTTGCGCAGCAAAAGCAGTGTGAGCTTATTAAAGGGTTGACCTTTATAGTACGACTGTGAGAAAATTTATACTCATCAATCTATTGTAGATTCTGAGGAAACTTGTCTATAGTCACACTAATTGAACAATTAAAAATATATTGGTTAATGTTGATATTAAACTGTACATTTAGCTAAAGAATGCAAAGTGGCGTTTTTGGAATAACTTATTCAGATAAGAGATCAGTTGTGATTTCTTTGTTTGAAGAGTTCGTTCTGGAATGGCCCTAGAGTTTGTGTTCTGCTGATATCACAGTTTACTGTGCTAGCTTATAGAGCCTATTGTAGACTCGGATAAGTCTTCCAAAAATTTGTGTTCTCTAATTTTGATATCAGTCAGATTGTCTGATTTTATCAAAGTATAGAGAACACATTTGTGATTGAAGGGTTAGTGGGAGCGTACAAATTACTTTCTAGTGTTATATATCCTAACAACATTATCATTGTTATAGTAATAAACAGATGTTTGTGTGGTAAAAGGTTTACCTAAGTCTTCTTTTCTCTGTGAAAGAAGTGGGAGTAGTCTCTATTATATTAGATATAAAGTTTTATATAAGATATAAAACTAAGAGACTTGTGAGATACTCCTATTATTCGTGCATTAGATATGATCTAATAAAATACACAACAAGGCTATTTGTATGACAGTTAGTATAACTATTTGACAGTTAATGTGTGTCTTGTATATAGTATTCATCTTTCGTAAAAGATGATTCCTTTTTCGAAAGAAATATTGATTAGAATGTCTAATCAATCTTATGTATCATTTGAAGATGACATAATGAATACTTTATTATGTGCGATTAAAGATATCGATTTAATCGTAATTGTTACGAGTTATTTTTGATACCCTATAGACCATGGGATGGATCTTGAAACACGTTCTTTGTGATCTTTGAGATATTAAGAACGAGTTTTTAATTCATGGAGAATACAGTCTGCAACCATTTGGGCCATATTAGTTTTGAGACTAATTATGACGTTAGACAGTCTACGTCATAAAGAGTCAGAGTAGATGTAGTGAGAGTGTCACAGAGGATTCTAATTTGTGAGTGGAATTAGATGCAACTTATGAAGTATTGACTTATGAATTTGCATAGTGACCTGATAAATTAGAAGTTTTGTATTGTTGTTGTGCTTGCGGTTGTCTTCATAGTATTTTGGATTTGATCCCTAAATACTTGGACAACTCAGTAGCTGTAGCACAATAATGAAGTAGCATCAGAGTTATATTAATGTATAATTTAGATTCTACAAAATATTAATGATGTTGGCTATGGGAAACGATGGAGTTTGTTTGACAAACTCAATACGTTATAGCGGACCTACTTCTTGTTCCTTACCTCTTAAGTGCGAGGTGAGATTTTGAGAGCCATGGGTATACGATACACATTGAGATGTGTATATGATACGTGGATTGGCACAAGAGCAAGTGGGAGAAATTGTTGGGGTTGGAGCTCAGAGCGCCAATCCGGACCGTATTTATATCTGATTCATGAATACGATCAATTTATTTTTCCATAATTATTTATTTATTTTGTACACTCTTGTTTATATATATACTAGTGTGTGCCCGTGCCTACGGCACGGTATTACAGAAATTACAGAGAGATTGAGATTCTGTTATTTAATTTGTTTATAATGAAATGATTTTTTTAATTAAATGATTTTATTCTTTAATTTATTTGGTAGTTTTCATTTTCCATTAATAAATGATTTTATTCTTTAATTTATTTGGTAGTTTTCATTTTCCATTTTTATAGAGATTCTATAATGGAAGGATTCTTTATCAACCATTAGATTATAATGAAATGATCTTAGTCTCTAATTAAGCCACATAAAGATATCCTTTGGATACATTATCTCTCTTTATCATAATCATTGATTGTCTTCTCTTTCCTCCCACACCATTGTGCTTTTAATATAGATATTCGATCTGATTACGATTAGATTGAAACTAAATGTGATTTAGTGATATGTATATATTAGACAAATGCCCGATAATATATAATGCAGTACACAGTTACAAAACTAGTTTGTAATTGATATTGGGAAGTGACACTGCTAAATGTATATTATCAAACATAGTTCCTGGTCAAGATTTACTAACACGGGTCGGTTAGTCAAATCTGTTGAGACTAGTACATGTCGTATATCGGGACTTGGTCCGATGGTTTATCCCAATGAACCATGAGTCTGGGGAGACTCGTATAGACGTGTAGGTGTTTATAATGGATAAACATTGAACGACTCACCGAAGATTCTTAATGGATGGTACACCAACGTCAATAAGAATCTTCTCGGGTTGAGTAGCATAGTGGTCCTTCAACTTGAGATACCATTGTGGATGTATGAGACATCCTCCACACTTAGATGGCAGTCACGTCACTGATCTATTTAGATCAGACCTCCATCTATTCGTTGGGTGTGGACCGATCCTCAGGATATCCTGTGTGTATCAATATATGATCCTCCAGTTCTGTGTACAGAGCATATGTAGTCCATATGTGATTAGCAATCTGTTAAATCTGTGGCCACAGTAAACTTCGGAAGTAAGTTCCGAGTGTTATTTAGAGATTGCTAATAGAAACGTCGACGGGATAATACCTATAAAGATTTGACGTTTACATCTATATCTCTGGGATTATCCGGATACCTGTGACGGAGGGATTATACGTATGCAATGACCTCGACCTGTATGATTCAGCTAGTTTATCTGTGGTCGTCATAATTTATGGGTGGGTAAATTATGGACACGAAATTAGATTTTATGACGGATATACCTGAATCTAGAGAGTCTCACTAATGAAATATACTCGTAGAGCACTAGGGCAACATTTATAAATAATACTGATTATTTATAAGTCGTTTAAAGGTTAAATGAAAAATACATGCAAACGGGCCGAACCGTCATTTCATAATTAATGTGTATTTGTATTTAATATATGATATTATTAAATACAAATTAATAAATTTTCAAATAAAGGTATTTGACATATATCATTTACATATGTATTGAGATGTTTAAAGTAAATATAATACATATATTTGAGATATTTGTATTTAATTAATTAATTAATTATTTATTGTTAAATAATTAATAATTAAAATATAAATATCTTACCAAATGATAAAATTAGGAAATGATTATAAGTGTATATTATTGACTTTAAAGTAAAGGAAAAAGGTTGTCAAAATGGTTTTGACTTCCTAAGATATTTGTTTAAATTGTTTGAAAAATGAAAAAATATCTTTTTCCTTTATTTTTGTCAATTTCGGCCAACACCCTAAATTAAATATAAGTGTTATATTTTTTATTTGCAATTGTTGACTTGGTTAATAATTCATTAAAGTGTAATGATTTAAAAAATGCAAGTTGACAAGTTGAACTTAAATGAAACAAATGAAAATATCTTGATATTTTCTTACTACCATTTTCGGCCAAGGCCAATTAGGGATGGTATATATTATTTTTTTTCATCTTTTAGGGTTTAACAAGTTCATTTGAAACCAAAAAACACAAAAGAGAGTTGAGAGCAAAGTTTGAAGGCTAAAGGGAAAAGGCTTGAAAAAGCTTGTTTTTGTAAGTCTTTATTTAATGTATTCAACATGAAATATGTTTCTAACATGCTTAGCTTTATTTTTTGATGCTTTGATGTTATCTCTACTCTTATAATTTGTGTTTATATGGTTGTGAACTTGAATGAAAGATTGATACATGTAAGTAACCTTGAAATGATTTCAAAGGCTTACTTTTTGATTTTTGGAAAATCAAGTTGCCATTCTAGAGTTTTTTATCCACTCCTTGGTGATCTAGAATTTTTCTAGCGTTATTTCAAAGTGGTGAGGCTTGTTTGGTGAAGTATTGAATGGATTAAAGTGTTGGATTTTAAAGATTTGGTAAAATTGCTCAATTTGATGAAATTGAAAAATTAGGGTTCATAACCCTCTCCAAATTTGGGGCTTTTCATATATGTGATGTATTATGTAATTTATATGATGCATGTAAAATTTTGGGTTGATTGGATTTGATCTTGGCATGTTTAGAACACAAAAGGACCAAATTGTAATAAATCGAAAATGTGGGGTGCTCTCGGCAATTTCAGAAAAGTTTGGGGATTTGTTGAAAATCTGATTTTGATGTATTGGATATGTTGGAAATCATTTTAGAAGTGATTTAGAATCATCCAAAATTATATTTGACAATTTATGGACTAAAATGATCAATTTGCAAAGTTATGGGGCAATTCGGTAATTACTAAGAAATTTGATCTCTTGTGTAATTTTTCAGAATTTGAAAATTGGGTAATTAAATAAATAAGTTTATTTAATTGATCCAAGAAAAATTTTGAAATCGAAAAATTTTGATTTTCCGCGTTTCCGCGTTTCCCGCTGCGTTACCCGATTTCCGCCATAAAACCCCAACATTAACGTAGTCACCCAATATCGTCATTAGTGTGAGGGTGTTACTTACGAAACGCATTAGTGCACATTGACAAGTATACACCTAGAACATGTCTTAATCCAATATCGTCATTAGTGTGAGGATAAGAAATGATTCAGGACTAAACTAGGAATCACATGAAGTGATTGACCTTGGAGGTCTACCTAATGAGTTTATAAAGGCCATTATCATCATTAGTGTGAGGCTGGAGTAAATTTCACGGGATCAACTTCCCGCTATGAAATTTTGATAGTCAAATTTCTATTTTTCTGTTGAAGAAGATTACGGAATTATTTAAAATAGTGGGAGGGCACTAATAGATTTAAATTTCCATAATCAATTAGTGTTATTATTTTGAAATGAAAACTTTTCTGCTACTATTAAAATGTTGTCTTGTAGATGGTTTCCGCTAATCCATTGATGAAACTTTTGGATACCAATAAACTAAAAGAATCCGAGAACTATTTCGAATGGGAAATGAATATATGCTTTGTCTTGGAGTTTGAAAAGTTGACTTATGTCACTACCAATCCACTGCGTGTTGAAATCGATCCTGACTCCACTCCAGAAGAGCGATAAACTTTTAATAGATGGAAAAATGATAACCTTAAGGTGAAATCCTACATTTTGGGTTCGATGGTTCTAGATTTGCTGAGACAATATATTGAAGTACCGGATGCTTGGAGCATCATGTGACACTCAAAGAGTTGTTCGAGGCAAATTAAGAGATCAAACTTTATCAGAGGTCTAATGAATTATTACGTGCTGAACTCAAGTATGGAGGTGCTATCAGCATTCATGTTTTGACATGATCGACCAGATTCGATACTTGGAACGACAGGGCATTGTGATTGATGAACGGCTGGGCCATAATTTGATTATGTCTTCTTTGTCTGGTTCTTATGCTGGCTTTGTATTAAACTTCCATATGCACTCGATGCAAGCTAGCTACGAAGAACTTCATAACATGTTACGCATGTTGGAGCATGATTTGAGGAAAGGCAACCCCACATTGTACCTCCATGGTGGAGCTAGCTCTTCAAAGACTTCTGGGAAGTCAAAGAAAATAAAGATGGGGAAGAAGAAGATTGCAAATAAGAACTCCAAGAAGCGCAAAGGCGCAAAATCATAAATAGCTCATGACCAATGTCTACATTGTAAGAAGTCTGGACACTGGAAGCTGATGGGAAAAGCAGGACCCTTAGGTACGCTTAGGTACGCTTTGTATTTTTTCAATTATTGATATCTCATTAGCTTTAGATGCAAATAGTGGATGTGTGTTAGGCACTAGTAGTCATACTCATATTTGCAACTCCCTGCAGGTAATGAGGGTAAAAAAAAGGCTGAATAAAGGGGAGATCCAGCTTAGAGTTGGCAATGGCGAGACATTGTATGTTAAAGCCATAGGAACAGCTGTTTGAAATCTCCCCAATGATTGTAAATTAAATTTACAAGACTGTTATTATGTACACTCACTTATCAGACA
Source organism: Zanthoxylum bungeanum (assembly GCA_019454045.1). Taxonomy (NCBI): domain Eukaryota; kingdom Viridiplantae; phylum Streptophyta; class Magnoliopsida; order Sapindales; family Rutaceae; genus Zanthoxylum; species Zanthoxylum bungeanum. The sequence continues at coordinate 6,940 of SKCR01052151.1, read as the reverse complement.
AATAATATCACTATCAATATTAGATAAAGAGAGATATAAAATAAACATTAAAGATGAAACTTTATGTTTATATAATAAAGATAATTTATTGAAATGTGAATGTTCATTATCAAATGGTCACTATGTTTTGGAAACATATAGAGATGTCTTTAATGTAGAGGAAAATACAAGTAGGAAATATGAATTAAATAATACTGAATTATGGCATATGAGATTGGGCCATATAGGTGTTAGACGTCTATCTAAATTGGTAAATGATGGTTTGATTGAAAATCTTACCTTAGATCTTTATCTGATTGGTGAGTCATGTATCCAAGGAAAGATGACAAAAGCTCTATTTCTTGGTGTTGGACACCGTGCTATAAATTTATTAGAACTAATATACAGCGATGTGTGTGGTTCATTAAATCATGCCGCTCATGATGGTTCAACATACTTCGAGACTTTCATGGATGATAAGTCTAGATATGGATATGTCTATCTGATGAAACATAAGTCGGAAAAATTTGACAAGTTTAAAATATTCTGAAACGAAGTAGAAAAAAAAAACAGTAAATTCATCAAATGCTTTAGATCAAATCGAAACGGTGAGTACATGAGTGAAGAATTCAGAAATTATTTAAAGGAGAAAGAAATTTTTGCCCAATATAACCCACCAGGAACACCTCAAAATAATGGTGTGTCTGAGCGAGAAATAGTATTTTATTGGATATGGTGCGAACAATGATGAGTTATACAAATCTTCTTTATTACCTTTGGGGTTATGCTTTATTTACTGCTACCACATACTTAATAGAGTTCCATCGAAAGCCGTTTCTACGACCCCTTTATTAGATATGATTCCGTAGAAATCCAAGTCTTAGGTATTTAAAAATTTGGGGTTGTCCTGCATACATCAGAGTTGCACAGCGGGATAAACTAGCACCTGGAGGGTATAAATGTAAGTTCGTTGGATATCCTGATAATTCCATGAGACATCAATTCTATGATTCCGAGCAACAAACTGTATTTGTTGTTCGTTTTGCCACTTTTCTTGAAAAGAAATTTTTGAGAGAAAGTGAGAATTATAGAGTGATTGAACTAGATGAATGTGATCCCAACATTAAGGAACCAGAGATGGAACCAGAGATCCAATTAGATGAAGGATCTACAACACAGGTTCTACATAAGTCGAATAGAATATCAAGGCCGCCTAAGAGATTGTTTTTAACATCTGATGTGAGCCTTGATGTTCTCCTTTTGGAGGAAACAGATCCGACTACGTATAAAGAAGTAATATTGGACATCGATTCGGGAAAATGGCAGGAAGCCATGAAATCCGAGATGAATTCTATGCATTACAATCAAGTTTGGGACTTAGTTGAACTTCATGAAGGAGTTAAACCTATAAGATGTAAATGGGTTTACAAATGGAAGCGAGGGTCCGATGGAAAATTAGAAACCTTTAAGGCCCGATTGGTAGCGAAATGTTACACTCAACGTCCTGGGATTGACTATGAGGAAACTTTTTCACCAGTAGCCATGCTAAAATCCATTAGGATTCTTTTAGCCATTGTTGCATATCATGACTATGACATATGGCAGATGGATGTGAAAACCGCTTTCCTAAATGGATTCATTGAAGATGATATCTATATGGAACAACCAGAGGGTTTCGTATCCAGTGAGACTTCAAACTTGGTTTGTAAACTCCAAAAGTCTATTTATAGACTTAAATAGGCATGTCGAAACTGGAATCAACATTTTGATGAGATAATTAAATTATCAGGTTTCATCAAGATCGAGGAAGAACCATGTGTTTATAAGAAAGTGAGTGGGAGCATGATAGTTTTCCTAGTCTTGTATGTAGATGACATCCTTATCATTGGGAATGATATAGGTATGACGCAAAGTATGAAAGCCTACCTTTGTAAGAACTTCTCCTTAAAAGATATGGGTGAAGCTTCATATATACCAGGTATAAGGCTCTATCGGGATATAGTTAGGAAACTTATAGGGTTGTCGCAATCGACATACATAGATAAGATGTTAGAAAGGTACGGTTTTACTAATTACAAAGCAGTAAATATACATTTCTGATACGGCATACATGTTTCGAAGAAAATGTCACCTCAGACTGAGGAAGAGAGAGATACGATGTCTAACTTGTCATATGCTTCTTGTATTGGAAGCATAATGTATATTATACTATGTACAAGACCTGACATCATTTTTGGCGTCAGTGTGACTAACCAATATCAATCCAATCCAAGTAATGATCATTGGACAGTCATGAAACATATCCTAAAATATCTTAAGGTACTAAGGATAAGTTTTTGATATGTGGAGAAGATGAGCTACAAGTTAAGGTTTATACAGACTCCAACTTCCAAGGAGATCCAGAAGATAGAAAATATATATCAAGATACATATTTACCCTTAATGGTGGTGCGATTAGTTGATGATGTTCAAAGCAAGGCTCAACATCTGATTCCACCACTGAGGCGGAATTTATAGCGGCTTCAGAAGCTGCTAAGAAAGTTGTTTGGATTAGAAATTTTATCACAGAACTTGGCGTTATACCTAGTATTACGAATTCAATCATATTGTACTGTGATAATAGCGGAGCCATGTTAGTGTTCCTAGAACATGCCAAGGATCTAATAAGCAAGAAAAGGTGTTCATAAATTCATTATAAGTTGCGGAATTACTTACATTGAATGGATTTGAGCTTTTAAAATTTTAAGAAGAAGATCTCCAAGATCCTTCCTTTGTTGATTCCAAGCTTTGAGTTGGTTTCCAAGATCCTTCCTTTGATGATTCCAAGATTTGAGTTGTTTGAATGAAGATCTCCAAGATCATTCCTTTGTTGATTCCAAGCTTAAATATATGAGAACTATGCCGTTGTGCTCCCACAACGCGCACAAGTGCAAACTAGTCTATTCCGCATTATCGATGTCCAGTCTCGATAATACTACGACTATGGATATTTAATGATTAATCCTTTGAGGACTGATACTGTCTCATATCATCTCAATCCAGGAACTAATCATAGAAACCTCCTATCATTTATACATCTAGGTGATCTAATCACAAATGATAAGAGCGCAATCTCCTTGTCACATAGTTAATTTGTACAACAACACCATGATCTGTACAAATAGTGACGCTATGGGTCATAACTGTCTAAGAATCTACCACTTGGCCTATAGCCAGTCACTCGAGTGTCTTACACCCGAACTATGTACGGTTCGCTCAAACTACTGAGGAAAGGCTTTCGTCAGCGGATTTATATGATTACCGTCTGATGCAATTCATTCGATCATCACATCGCCACGATGTATGATCCGAACGAATCAGATGAATAGTCGTAGTATATATCTGGATCGTTGATGAGACCATTAATTCTTTATTCTGGGCTGTAGCCTAGCTCAGCTGCTATCATAACTATATATAATCTAATTAGATTTGTTAATGACCCAGATGGCTTCTATTGATGCCTCAGCCGCAGCAATAACCCGCATTTGTTGTTTATTCGGCAACAGCATCTTGCTTGGAAGATTTCTAGCTCACTGTATCGTTATTCAAACTGTATAGTACCGTTGTTACGACTTTTAGTCGCTTAATCGGTTAGGAAACTTGCAACAGTGATCCCAGCCACTTCAAGTTCTCCATCTCCATAGTTTAAGACATCATCCTTAGTTCTCTAAGATACTAACGGATGTTCTTATTATCAATCCAGTGACTATCACTTGGATTGACCTGTTTGTGACTCCATATGTTCAAAGCGTATGAGACACCAGGTCATGTACATTTTTCAATGTACGAGTTCTCAGAGAGTGTTATCAACTTTAAATCTATCCCAGTAGATCTTTATTCCTACAATAAAGGTTGTTTCTCCCAAGAATTCTACGGAGAGTTTTCATGAAAGCCAAGCTTTCACCGATTATAATATGGGAATATCATTTCCAAGAAATGACATATCATTATCATAAGGACATTTACTGTCAGTGCGCTCCCACTAACCTCTTTATATACACAAGAATCATTTCATTTTGAATTAAATCATACACCATTATGATTACATCAAAACGTTAGTTCCAAGAACGTAATGCTTACTTCAATCCCTCTATGGATCGAATAACCCGCAAACCTCATTTGCTAGTTTTGGTACGAAAAAACCGCCAGGATGTTGTAAACATCCTCCAAAACGTTTCATTTTCGGGAAAGTGATTTTTCGGTTCAGCTGCCATATTTCATAAATGAAACATGCAGCATCAGCAAGCATTATCCAAATGGATTTAACGTGGCAACAGGTAAAAGATTTCATTGTAATCAACACAATGTTGATAATGATATCTTTCGGCTACAAGCCTAGCTTAGTATGTTGGTAGGCTGTCATCCACGTATGTCTTCCTTGAAGACTTATATAGTACCAATAGGCACAATGCCTTGTGGTACAACAACTAGTGTCCAAACATAGTTGTTATACATGGAATCCATTTCGGACTCATGGCACTTTGCCATAATAGGGAGTCGATACCTTGTATCACTTCCTCATACATAGTCAGTTCATATTCCTCAATAAGATTGACATCTTTATGAGGTGAGATCAGAAACTCATACCCCAGGTTGTTTTCTGACTCTCTCCAACCTACGTTTTTCTTGTGTATTCGAAGATTATTGGTATAGCTTCATCCTTGATGAACTGTTTGTGTTCCACTAAGGACTTGGTGCCTTGAACAGTATAACTCCGATTTTTCATCGAGTTTTACTATCCTCCCACTTACCACTGCATATCGGTATTCCTCTTAGGAAAACCGCATGGTGAGCAACAATTACATTGTTCTCTAGTGAGTTGTATAAGTACTATACTTTGGTTTCCTTAGGATAACCAATTACATTAGGCACTTATCCAATTTGGGTTCTAGTTTGGTATCATCCAAACGTATGCCTAGCATTCTCAAATCATCAGGAGTGAGAAAGCCCAGTTTCTTTCCTGTTCATATCTAATATGAAATCTATCAAACAGATTTTTATGGAACCTTATTCAAAATAAGTATTGCACTGTTAATGCTTATCCCTTTTGAAGAAAAATGGTAGCTCAGAGCGACTCATGATTAACCTTATCATGTCCAACAAAATTCGATTTCTCCGTTCGGACACACCGTCAAATTGACGTGTTCTGGGAGGAGTCCTCATTGAAAGAATATTATACTCTTTCAAGTATATGAGAAACTTATTGCTTAAGTATTTTCATCATGGTCAAACCGTGATGTTTTAATACTTTAGCCGATCTGTTCGTCTATTTCGTGTCGAAACTCTAAAATTTTTCGATTTGTGTTCTTCAAAAGAAACACAACCATAACGCGATGCCACATCTGTAAAGGTCACGAAATATACATATCACCTCTAGCCTAGCTAGACATGGGCCCACTTACGTCACTATGAACAAGGGCTAATAGATCGGTGGCACTTATACTTTTACCAAGTAAAGGTGTTTTTAGGCATTTTGCCCAATAAACTAGATTTGTAGACTTCATTTGAATGGAATCAAATCCGTCCTAGTATCCACTCTTCAAAAGTGTGGATATACGAGTCTTGTTTAATTGTGTCCCATACAACACTGCCACAAATAAGTCTCATCTGATCAAATCAGTTTGAGCTATTTGTTTGTCATGTTATATGTTTAAGATTTATTTATATTCAAAATATAAATACTGTTATTCACATATAATGTGTTTATCTCAACATCATCTTTATAAAATAAAACACTTTAGTGTTCTAGAATATAAAGGTATACTCGCAACGAGTTGTACTCGATATAGAGATAATATCTATAGTCAAACTAGTTACATTACAACAGTTTCCTAATTTAAGTACACACCCGAAGGGTAGTTCCTAAACTTAGGTATCTATGGTAAAACATCGACTTTCGACCCGTTTCCGATTCGCAGATTAATCTCAATTGAAGTCAGTATCCTGCTCATAGAAGATTCTGCACATCAATGCATATTTATGTATCACACTTAGTATTTAAAATCCAATTTTAATACTAGTAGTGTACACTTTTATGACAAACATATTTGAAGTTAGAGCCTTGCTCATCTTCAATTCCTTTATGTCTGCTTTGTCCATACGGCAGTCACGCTTCAATGACTCCATTTGCCACAATTTAGACATATATTTTGGATATGTCTTTTATCTTCCTAGAAGATTATAATGATTTTGTATTTGCCCATTTCAACATTCCAGAAGCCTTTGGCCAAGCCTTGGGTTTCTAGAATATCGAAGTAAGATGCGCCTTGCGCTTCTTGCCCTATTGCAAACTTTGGCTTTGGCTCCTTGAGCATAGCCATTAACTCACCAAGAGTTAATTATTGCAATTTAATACTTCTAAGATTCTAAGAATAGATCTATGAAGATCCTTCAATTTCTTCATCATACTTTAAGGATCTAATCCTTAGTTCTGATTAAGAAAATAAGGAGTCCTTTTGACAAGTATAATGGATTAAGTACTAAAGTTATCATCACATGAATCTTCCAAAGATCATGCTCTACTATTTGCTTAACTCTGGGCTTAGGCCTAATATGTTATTTTATCAAATAAAGTAACTTATTAGTTTCCAGGACCATCCTGAAATTTTATTCCCAATTTGAAAATTAAAGTCGTTTAAACACATTTTCCTAGGATTATGTTTTAAACACTAATCTTTTAGTTTAATCTTGATTATAATAGTCCAACTATTAAATCAATGATTTCGGGTACAATCTAATGTAATGATTATTATAGTCTAACTATATAACTAATTACAATTTTATTGGTTAAAATCAAATATATATTGATTACTATAATCCAATTATATAATCAACTATAAATGATCGGTAAAATTCAAATATATTGATTACTATAATCCAATTATAATCAACTATGAATTAAGGGTAAAGTTCAAATATATTG